>LPNX010199819.1:804984-839144 GCA_001517045.1 Pseudotsuga menziesii | reverse complement strand
TTTTGACATAATTTAGCATAAAAGGTCAACTTGACGGTGCCGTCGCTATAGCGACGGCTAGACGTCGATACAGCGACGTCCAGCTCTTTAGCCGTCGATACAGCGATGTCCAGCTTTTTAGCCGTGGATACAGCGACGGAAAGGCATGGATACAGCAACGCCTAGTTCATGTTGCTTCCGATTTTACACCAAAAAGTTAAAAACGTGGAAAACCTCCGTGGAAAAATCCGCGCTTTTGTACTAGTGATTGGAATGTAAAGGAGGAGAGTTCAAATGTGTCACTTCCCTTCCCAGTTTCCTTTATGCTTCCAACTAATGCAATGGCAAGCAGCAGAAGACCCGCTACCTTCAATGTGAGGTGACTCTTCAGGATATCCTCCTTCATTTTTTCTTCCTCCCTCTGGATCTAGCTTCTAAGAATTTGCCTTTGCTCATTGGCTTCCCATGTCCAAAAATGGGTGAAAAAATTGATTTGAGAGGGAAAAACAAACAATTGATTTGAGAGGGAAAAACAATTGAGAATTTTTTTTATTGCCGGAGTGAACTATAAATGACCAAATAAATGACCAATTGTTATGTGGTCATTTTTAGTCTAGATATCCTGTGACCAAATTTGGTCATTTATCTTGGTCGTTTTTAGTTGGTTTTTATCCCATGACCAAAAGTGGTCATTTATCTTGGTCTTTTTGAGTTATCTCACTTAAATTTATCAATTTTGGTCATTTATCCCTTCAAAAAAACTGTGGTGACCAAAATTTTTGGTCTCCTGGTCACTAATCTCTCATTTTCCACTAGTGACTTGAGAAGCAATAGGTTGAAGGTTCGGTTCCTTCTTGCCCTAATTATATTCCAATATTGACATTTTTAATAAAAATATATTTTATTATGATTTATTATGGATATAAGGGGGGCTTCAAACCGTTTTTGTATGTTGTTACGAGGGGGGTTGAAAACGAACTTCATATGTCACTACCAGGGGGGTTCAAAACCCCCCTGTAAGTTTATATGAGGGGGGTTCAAACCCCTCCTGTAATTTTATATGAGGGGGGTTCATAACCACCCCCAAAAGTTTGTAAAGTGTTTAAGGCGAGGGGGGGGGGTCGAACCGCCTCAGTAGGTACCTACGTGGGGGATTTTGAACTACCCCGAAAAGTCACTTTTAGTGTTGGTTTTGATCTCTTCCAGAACCACCCTTAAAAATACAAACTTTTAGTGTCGATGCTATTGGGGGAGTTTCATTAAGACTTCCCCCAAAGGTTAGTAAGATGGATTTTTAGGGGGATTTAGAACCGCCCTTATAGGAACCTATGGGGGTGGGGGGATTTGAAACTGCCCTTGTAGGTTCCTATGAAGGGGGTTTGAAACCTCCCCTATAGGTACCTACGATGGGAGTTTGTAGCGCCCCAAATATTTGTAATAAGGAATTTTTGGAGGGGTTTGGAACCGTCCCCGTAGGCTTCTATGAGGGGGTTTTAGAACCGCCCTTAAAAGTCACCATTTTTTTTGGTGGGGGTGGGGGGCTTAGAACCGACCCAAAAAGTCACTTTTAGGGGCATTTTTAATCTCTTCCAAAAGCACCGTTAAAATTCCAAAATTTCAGCATCGATGCTATTAGGGGTGGTTTTGTAAAGACTGCCTCCAAAGCCAAAACCGCCCCAAAAAGTGAATTTTGGAAGCGGAAGACAACCCCCCCTAAAATTTAAATTTGTTGTAGTGTCAGTTTCTTTCCCTCACTCCCTCTTCACCTTTTCCACCACACTAATCCAACGTTCCCGGTCCCCCTACCCTCTTTCTCTCTCTCTCTCTCTCTCACACACACACACACAAAAAAAAATTTCCACTTTCTTTATCGATCACCCCTCCTCTCTATCTCTCTCTCACACACACCATAACACAAATTATGTTCATTCAATCCTCTCAAACCCATCCCCTCCATCCATCTCTATCTCAACCTTTCTTCCTCCATCCTTCACCTTTCTTTCTCTCTCTCCCTATTTCATCGGCTCTCTCTCTCTATCATCTTATATGCCCCCTTTTGTTATATTTCCCTGAAACTATCACCACCTCTCCATCACTCTCTCTCCTTCACTCACTTTATGTCCCGACACACCTCTTGTATTCTCTCTCACACACATATGTATCTTTCTCTCTCCATCACCACGACACCCTACATGTCTCCAACCCACACCTTCTTTACCTCCCTCCCTAACCAGTTCTTGTTTTATTACAACAATAAAATAGTAATAAATAGGTAACTACTACTAAGATTACTTAATAATATTAAATATAGTTTATGAAGAGAAGTGTCTCTTTAATATGTGATGGACAAGCCATATTTAAGGCAGCAATATCCATTGCAATCTATCATCCATTCAATTATTATAGATTTATACATTCAAATTCTGAAGATGGAACATCTTCCTCCTTAACCCGGATACAAGATATATTAACCCGTATATGGGATGGAATATTATGCTATGATACATTCTAACATTGGTATCAAACCAGATTATCTCCTCTTACTATGAGCTCATATTTGTCTCATCCACTCCTAATTCTTCCACAGCTCCATTTCATCAGGCTCCCTCAGGATTCACTTTGAAATTCCTCACTCTATCCACGCTCCTTTTCTCATCACCTCCTCTCTCCTCATCTATGTTACCCACACTACATCACATTCCTAAATCGCCACTCCCACCTTCTGCAACCACTTTTTCTTCACTTCCACGCAACCTGCATTCTCCCTCCACATGACCTGTGTTCCCCACTGTCAAACGACCTCCCCTCCTGTGCCTTCCCTCAACCTCCACCAACTTTAGTTCATTCTCCATCTACGCTCAATCCTCCTCTATTGACTTACACACCCTTCCCTTGTACACATAGTCTCCTATCCACTGTACCAGCCCCACCAATAGTCATTCTCCCTCACTACTCAATCGATGTTTCTCACCATCCTTGTTCTCTCGGCCGCTTGCCCTCCCCTCCACCCAATGCCAGCTTTTCCATGCTTCCTGCTCTCATACCTGTGCCATCCTCTCCCCCTGCTCTACCTCCTCCATTCCTCCCTCTGCGCACTCTTTCCACACCCCTCCTTCTTTCTCACGCTCCTCCCTTTCCACTCCAGCTCATCCTACCCAACTCCCCTCCACCGCTGCATTCCCTCCTCTGCTCCATCTCTCACCACCTCTGCCATCTCCATCTTGCACTTGCGATTTCCTCTCATCTTCCACTTGCGATTTGTCATCGCGCCTCCATTGACCTTCTCCACGAAATCCCTACAAACAAAAACAATATTAATAAAATAAATATTATTATATTAATATTAATATTATTTATTATATTTTAAAACTTATTACTCCACCCTTTAATAAATATTTAAATATAATATTTTAAATTTATTATTTTATTTCAACACATTAAATAATTATAATAATTATTAATACTATATAATAATTATTAATTCATCAATTATTTAAAAGACATTAATTATCTTTTATTCCTCCATAAGTCAAAATAAACCTTCAAATGCACACCTCTGCATAAAAGGACCTAAGCTATGACAGAATTAAAAGGCAAACTTGAGAAATTGGGGAAAAACATCAAGGCCCTCGTCGCTAACAAAAAAAGATGGAAGAAAGAAAAAAGAAAAAAAAAGGCACTTAAGAAAGAAATCAAAGACGAAGTTGTTCTAGTACTAGAAAGAAAATTTGATGACAAACTAGACATCATGAATGAAAAACAAAAAGAATTCAATGACAAGATGAGTGCAATGACAAAAAACATACGCACCATGGCACAAAACTTGAGCATCATGACATAGAACCAGAATACAATAATCGAAATGTTACAAAGACTAAGGTCTAGTACAAACCATATCAGTAACTCAGATATGATGGACTACTATGTCAATGAAAATGAGAACAACAAAGTCAATCAAGATAATAAACAAGACAAGGAGAAAAAATATCTTACGGATGACCAAAATAACAATAATATAATTGATACAAATAAAAATGGGATCAAATAAGATCATAATAAGAGTCAATCCAGTGTCATTAACAATAAGGACGATCCATACAATGACAAAAGATGGATCCTATAGTATGCAAAGGAATCCAAGTCAAAGAAATCATATATCGTAGATTCATGTTCTATCTTAACTATTCTACCACCATGGATAATCCTAAGTGTAACCGTATTTGGTGACTTCATGTGTGAGAATCCTCAAGAGATGTCACTTCATGTACATGGAAAAGGGGAAAACAATAATGAACATAATGGAGTAGAAATTCAAGTTACAAATGAAAGGAAATTGACAAACTATTATGTAAAGACCAAGCACATACCTAATACAAGTTCTAAGACAAAATACATAAATGAAGTAATGATGTCATTTCAACACAAAACAAGAATGAAAATATGACAACAATAATCTAAGCTTTCAGGACAAAGGGAAGGCAATGTTACAACAATAAAATAGTAATAAATAGGTAACTACTACTAAGAGTAATTAATAATATTAAAAATAGTTTATGAAGAGTAGTGTCTCTTCAATATGTGATGGCCAAGCCATATTTAAGGAATCCATATCCATTGTAATCTATCATCAATTCAATTATTACATATTTATACATTCAAATTCTAAAGATGGAACATCTTCCTCCTCAACCTGGATACGATCCAACTTAACCTGGATACAGGATGACATATTACACTCACATACGGTGTCACACTTTTTCTATCCCCATCCATCTATCACTCCTATATCTTAGGCCCTCCCCTTTATATATCTACATCCCTCACTCTATTCCCCTTCCCACCTTGTATTCTCTCTCTCTCTCTCTCTCTCTCTCTCTCTCTCTCTCTCTCTCAACTGCTTAGCTCCATCCTCTTTCTGTTTCACTCTCTCTCTATCATTCCCTTACATATATCCTCTATGTCTCTCTCCCTCTCATCCCCCTTACCTCCATCCATCTCTCTCTCACTATTTCTCCCACAATATCCATATATCTCTCTCACTTTATCCACGTCTTTTTCTCTAGATTGCTTTCTCTCCCTACCACTATTTATGTCTCTTCCCAATCCTACCTCTCATCCTTGCTTTTCCCATCCCTCTCTAGTTTATTATCGCTTACACTCTCTTTACACCATTATCTCTCTCTCTCTCTCTCTCTCTCTCTCGCTATATATATATAATACTCTCTTCCTCTATGTTTTCAGCTTATCCCTTCTCCTGAATCCCCTATCTCATTATGACCCCTATTCTCTCTTTCACCCCATCTTATTCCCCTCTCTTCAATATCCTCCTCCCTCCTGTCTCATCCAACAAACCCTATTCCTCCTCTAATCCTCCATATCCACCTTTCTATTCACCAATCCTCTCTCTCATCAAACCATTATCCACTTCCTCCCCTCCACATTATCCCTCTTAGTTGCTCAAGTCTCATGTACTACTACTAACCCTATATGCCTTCAACACCTCTTCTTATCTTAATTGTGCTCTCAACCCCCACTCCCCTTCACCCCCTGTAACCCATCATGTTCTCATTCCCTTCATCTCTTTCCACTTGAACTTACAACATCCTCCCAGGTGCTTGACCATTCCCCACACCCTCTCAACTATTAACCATCCCCACTTGAACTTAAAACATCCAACCGGGACCTTGAATCCTCCCCAACCCCTATTAACTATTAACCATCCCCACTTGAACTTCCAACTTCCTCCTAGGACCTTGACCCCTCTCCACTCCCTCTCAATTATTAGCCATACTTACTTGAACTTCCAACATCCTCTTAGGGCCTTCACCCTTCCACACCCCCTCTCAACTTTTAATCATTCACTTGATGGCGTGCATAATGCGCATGGGTTGTAACCCACACGCATTATAGAACTACATAACGAACACATGTTATATATTTACATAACGTGCATGCATTTTGTAGTTCTATAACGTGCAGATGTTTTTAAATTCTATAAGGGAGGGAAATATAATTTGAATTTAAACAAAGTTCACGCTCTCATTTTTTAGCAACTAAACCATGCCAATTCACTTCCTTTCATGTTACCAATAGTCCTATATGTTTGGTTTGGACTTTGTGTCAGTAATACAAAATCTATTTTATGGTATATGATAAACCATAGCTAATTGCACATTTCATCCAATTTTTTATGCAACATATCTTTACCCTGTCATTATAATATGCTACACACAATCATTTTTCACAAAATCTTAAACATAAATAACATTTTTTTTGCAGATTCTAAATATGTAATTTTTATTTCAAAATATTATATTTTTCTATTATTTTTCAATTTATATTGTGTCCTAACACCTTAACTTTAAAAAAATAAGTTAATGTTTTTTCCATAACTTTTGCAACCCTTATGATTTAATAAAAATGTATGGCGCACTAGAAGACAATGACCTCTACATTCTATAAAAAACTCATTTCATGATTATTTCATTAAGCTCTTCAAAGGCTACACCCACAAACGACGTACCATTTTCGCTGAAGATCATTGAGATAATTAAAAATAAAATACTAATTCTATTTTCGAAAAATAGTGTTGCACTAGTATTATATGTTCTCTACATGCCTGCAAGTTTTTGTATCCTGAAACCATCATTTAGACCCTTAATGGTTGCACCCACAAAAAAAGATACCTTATCATTTGCTTGAAAAATAAAAAAGTGATTCTTATAAAAATTAAACTTGATATAGTTATGAAAAATTTCAATACATAAAACTTCTATATTCGGAAAAGTGATTCAATTTACTGCATTTCATATATTTTACTCAAAGCAAGATATTATGTGTAAGTATCTAAAAAATCCTAGTAATTTGAGAGACTCATTATTTTTCAGCTTTTTATTGCATCTAAGATACCAAAAGTGACCCTCGTTACCTTGCAGTCACCCTATTACATTCTAACATGTGACCAGGATTTTGTTTTCTAAATAAAGTCAAAGCTTGGCTTTGAGAAGTAAAATTAAATACGCATACCTCAATTTTTTTTGCTAATTGAATGTTTGTGTGTATAAGTGGGTGGGGATGTGTTTATGTGTTTTTACACGCATTGAGCGTATTATGCAAGAAAGCGTCAATACGAACACTCTTGTTTGGACGTCACAGCTATCCTACAATGTTTTAGTAAACAATTACATACATAATAATGCTTTCCTTGATATCATATTTAAGTCGGAATTAAATAGTTTATCCGCTATTTCCAAAGTTAAAGATATGATATAATAAACAAGAAGCAAATAAACTACAATTTTATTGGGTGTGTTCCCAAGCTCAAAGAGAGATAATTCAATTAGTATTATGGATCTAGGTAATACCATTTAGAGTCGTTCCATTTGTGGCACAATGCAGCGAAATATGCCTATTAATTTAGAGTCAACACAAACCATTGTTAGTGAATGAATTTTATGCTATGGTTGTGGATTTTCCACAAATTTCAAACTAAGAAAAAGAATGCCAAACATTTAATTCCAACAATTGATATTACCGTTGCATCTAAATCACAGTATACAAGTTGAAAGTGGTTTGATTTGTATGTTTTACACAGCAAGAAGTCATCAACCTGGAGTTCCCCTTTGTGGGTGGTCATTTTGGTGTAATTGGATTGGGACAATCAAACCATCAAACAATAATCAAACCTCAAATTTTATATCGACAATGTAATAAAAGTGAAATCAAGCCACACATAGCAGTTATGGTACTAACCAATGGTGCTAGAGATTCAATTAAATAGTCGTGGTGTTGTATAACGTAGTGTATACATAGAAATTACACCAAAACTAGGCATACATATAGAGCCACAAAGTTGTAGCAATTACTGGTACTAAAACTCACAATTCTGGCCATAATGCTACCTAAGCAAAACAAAACAAATGGAGATATCTAAACCTTCACACTATACCTCGCTTGCCTGACATTCTAAAATAACTGTAAGATATAATTACAGAGGTCTTTTCAAGCTACCTAAAGAGCTCGCAGGCAATCACTTGCTCATCGGTTGGCCAACGTATATTGCAAGAATGATCAAACCATACTTCTTATGTTTTCTGCGCTAGTCACTACTGGAGTGGCGAGAAATGTGGGGTTTTCGTCTCCAGCCATCACCACCATTACTTTCGCTTCTATATCTTCCCTGCATACTTCATTATTCTTCTGCCCGTTTTCGACAGCAGGAGCTGCATTATTGTAATGCCCTCCATTATTGCTCTCTTCAAACTGATAAGATAGTTTCCTGAAAGAGCACGCCAGAATGAGTAAGGAAACTGCAAGCATACCTAGCATGGCAGCCAGTCCGGCGAAGAGGTATGGAACAGGCGACTGCCATGCCTGAGGTGTAATATTACTGGCGTTACCGGCTAGCGAATAATATGCTATCGTCATTCCAATGCTTAGGATTCTCAAGAAAATGAATTCTGGAAGCAGCTACAACAAACCCTATAAGTTATCCTACTGGAGTGGATTGTTACTTGCAGTAGTGGGTGTTCTTTGCGTGTGTACCTGACGGGAATCTGAAGAGAAGACGAAATGGCGTGTCGAGTCCATCCTTTGCAATACGTTATTTCAAAGAAAAGGATTTCTTGAATTATAAAACGATATCTTTTCGCTGGTTTTCAAGAACCTCTGTTCACCACTTTGTCGTGCGAGGACCATGGAGCCAGTCCGATTTCATGTCCATGGATGGAAATCCCATATAGACAGGACAACCAAATGCATCATAGATGATCTGGTGTTTAGACTTTGTTACTATGAAATGAATCTTTGTTGTATATTTGTTACATTAAGGTTAATCTTGTTAATGGACTTCATTTAAATAGTTAACTAGAACCATTTAATTATAATATTTTTTTATTGTTTTTTTAACAAAGTGGTGGTTGCACCACGCCTGGACTTCACCAACCTTTAACATGGTTGGATTTTTGGTATTTGAGATTAGAACTAGGCCATCAACTGTTCTACATCTTACTGATAATATTTTTTGATTGTTTTATGGTTAGAGAACTTTTTTGTTTTTTCAATTGATGATTTAAATTTATTTTTAAGTCTAGGTGGCTTCAAAAATAAGAGCTGGCTTACAGATGTTCACCAACCACAAGTTGAGTGGCTGATATTTATATCTTCCATTTTGGGTTTCATTGAGCCTATTAACAAGATTAACCCAGATGTAACAACTCTAAAACCAAGATTCATTTGAAGGGAGTCTTTATCTTTATGGTTAAATGCATCTTGACTAAAAAACTATTATTGTTACCTTTTTCCTTAACTACCTCTTAATTTAAGATTATTTAAATCTAAAACAAAACATATTTAAACATAACAAGATAAAAGCACCATGAAATGAATCCCTACCATACACTTGTTACATTTTTGTTAATTTTGTTAATCTCCAAAAAAAATGTATTTTATAAAAACTAAATTATTACTTTTAACCTTATTAGAACAAACCAACATTGAAACAAATCAATTTGTCAACCTACCAGTTGAAAGTAGTGAAATCAAAATGTTACCAAAATCGAAATCGATTCAGCAGCTCAACGGATCAAAAACGTGTTTAATACTATAACTATGATAATTCTTTATTTATGAACACTCAGGAAGCTGGATCAAATAATATTTGCGAAAACTATTCTTCTTAAATTTAACATTTTAATGAGATTATGCAGGAACATTTACACACTCGTTCTGTTTCCTTGATAATATAATGATAAACCAGGTTACATGCAGGCTGCTGGTTTTGAGATTTTGTTTTAAACATTTACTATAAGTTATACTTTTTACAAATTTATGTTAGGTAAGGCAGACCACACTTGATTACAACATCGGCTTACATGGCCTTTGGAAGTTCCTGTAAATTCAGTAAACATTAAACATTGCTACGTAGGAGGCCACTTCTCTGCCCAAGTGTTCAAAATGCACTACAAATTCTGTTTCTGACTTTAAAGGTAAACGTGGTTCACAAAATTTTCAGAGGTTGCTAACTACTACTTAGATGGAGAATTAAGTGAGACTTTTATATATCAATCTATAGTTATTCGGGCTTTGACCTATTAACCTTTTACTCATAACTTATAGCACGCAACCATTTAAGCTAGAGCACCAAGCTATCAATATCATTATTATATAATAATGAATACTAATATTATAAAAAATGAAGTAACTTGAATGTTATATAAATTTGATTTTTTTGAATATTATTAATAACATAGTCTATAGTTACATTGTAAAATTTTATTTCTTAAATTTTAAAATCTTAAATCAAGAGAAATCTACTAAATTTTTTTTAATTTTGAGATAAATCTAATTTCATAGGTGTAATTTTTTTTTTTATCTTAATTTTTTTACATATTAATAAAAAAAATTTACAATTCCTCAAACTAGGTTGTAAAAACAAGATTGAGTGATGAATAACATCTCTCCGAAATTAGGTTTTAAACACATAATTGAGTGCTTTAAATTCAGGCTTTTAGATACTTCAGTGCATTTTAAATATGAAAAAATAAATCATTTATATTTAAAATTGCAATTATTCTTCTCATTTCCTAAGGATATTTAGGTAAAAAATTTCCATATTTACGGTGCTTAGAATATGGAATAATGTGTACCGAATACTGCTCTATGTAGAAAATTATCATCTAAGTTGATAATGTTCTATTTCGATCAACTTCATAATTTCTTCTGTTGTCCTGTGCATAGCATAATTTAAAGTAAAAACTAATTGATAAATTTATTGAGATGAGCCAATGGAAGGCTGGCAAGGTTTTCGTCTCGTTTGTGGAGAGAAAACGGCCTTAATCAAGATTCCAGTATCATGCAACGCATATTTTCCGGCTGGTTGTAACGGGTGTTTGCAGTTGCAGAATGATTCCTTCTTTTATCTGATCACTCACTATTTATAGTCCTCCACCTACCCATGGCGTTGGACCCGTGACAGAATATATCCGTAACTCCTTCAGGATCCCACGGGCTAGAAAAGACTTTGATTTATTTGTCTGTCAATCATTGTTAACAATATTCAACATTCAGTATAGTAATAAATGTTATCGAAGTTGTATTGTGGGTTGTTGGATCTTCTAACGGTCTACAATGCAGCCGTCAATTATATGAAGCTTTACGGTTTGAATATTTTTTCTAATAAAAAGAGACAATAAAATGATATGTTTTTGTTTTAATAAAAATTATTTAAAATTTAAAAGAAATACATACTTTCGCTATGTACTATAGGATTTTTGTTATATTTATATACATTTTTGTTATGGATTTCAATTCATATTAGGGTTTAATATTGTTAATGTGGTTTTCAATGAGTTCTTGAACAAAATTGTTTCTTTTCTAGAGTAAAATTCTTTTGATAGAAAAAGTTATTACGAAGACTTGTATTATGTATGAGAAGTACTCCGTACTAAAAAAATTATCATGGAATCTTCGTTGAAGTATATTTATCTAAATGGAAAAGCAAAGAGGAAACCTGGAGTAATTAATATTGTAAGGGTGGTTTTAAAGCTTATTTTTAATTCAAAAGAAGTATGGTTGTGCGCTTTTCGTGATAAAGGAGGTTATAATCATCACAATATATGTTTCGAGGTGTTGCAAGAAAGTAGTTGTTAGTTATCTAGGAGGTGTAGTATTTTTGAGGAAATATTATGAAGGATTTAAGATCAATAAGGTGTTAGGTCTTTAAGAGGTATGTACTATTTTTAAATAAAGATAGGAATTTGATTTTTTGATATTAGTTACATGTAAAAATTGTATAGGTTTAATGGATTTTTTTGGTCTCAGTGATAATCCTTTGAAAGTTTTACTTAGATTGACAATAACCTTTATACCTAGATTGATAACAACTTTTAATAAAAATATTAAGAAGATTTGGGAAATATTTCATGATTAGTGAGTCACTATTTCTTGAATTTTAGATTTGATCTAACATGTGAATCCTTGCATATGAGGATTTTTATCTAACATTCCAATGAATTTGGGCATGGAAGGGCTTGCCGTATACCTTAGTATATACCTCAAGATTTCTGTCAAACAAAACTTAAAAAACATTGATTTGAATGTAGTTGTATATTTACAAGGTTGTTTTAAATTTTAGAAGATTTCGCATGGTTGCGTAGGAGAGATTAGTTTTCCTTGCTTAGATCATGTCAGAGTCGAGTGATCTCATACTTCATTAAAACCTATGATCTTTATATGCTCAAACCTTGAATGCTTGGACCCATTTAGAGAGCTTGATGTGAAACTATAGTAAATAACTCTAGATATACAAATAAATTAGTTCTTCCTTTTATTTTATGGAATAGGTAGGTGATGGAGTTTAATATATGTAAATCTAAAAGGTGTAAGTAACACAAGTAAAAATATTTTCCTATAGGTCTCCTTGAAGTAGTAGGTATTTTATTGTGACACTAAAGAACATATTTCATTAATGGAACTCACTAATGGTTATGAATGCATTGTGGATAGATGTTGATATATAAAAGAGGGAGTTATATTCCACACATTTGATTAACATGGATTTTTAGATGCATAAATTATATTTTGTTCGTTATGCATTTGTAACTAAAACCTTATCACATGCAAATCACCAACATGCAACAAGGATTTTGTTTTCTAGATTGAGTCAATGTTTGGCTTCCTTGTTTATGGTGCCAAGGTGAATTAGATAAACATATCTTTATTTATAAAAAATGTAACATTCAATTCATTTTTCTAGTTGAATGTGTGTGGGGGTGGGTGGGTGGGTGTTTGTGTCTATATGTGTTTGTACACACACAATTTATTATTCCAAGAACAAATAAAAAAAAAAATCTTATTTGGATATCACAACAATTCTACAAAGTTTATTTCAACAATTACATGCATGTAGTAATGCTTTCCTTAATATCATATTTCACAATTGAATGACAAGGTAACATTTATCCACTATTTGAAAAGGCAAAGGTATAAGGTAATAGAAAAAAAACTAATAAACTAAAATGATGTTGGGTGTGTTCCTAGAGATCAAAATGAGATATAATTTAATTAGTAGCATGGCTCCAAGTAATTCCATATACAGTCATGCTATAGGGTTCTGATTTTTTCTAAACATGTTCAATATTAATCTAATTAGAATTTGAAATTTAATAAGAAACATTCATACATTACTCATTAAATAGAGAGGAGGGATCAACTTAGGTTTTGAAAGACCAACTTCAACCCAACAACATTCTTACAACTGCAATAGACAACAATAACATTTACAGACTGTAAAAGATTTTTTTGGGGGGGCACTTTCCTTCCAACCGATAGCCTAGTAATTGCTGATGCCCTCAATCCCCCAATATGTAAGTCTATAGCATACTATCTTTATCTCAACCAAAAGAAATCCTCAACCTCCTCTTCCAAGAACTAATACAATAATAATTAGAACATCCCATCCACATATAGAGTAGAAAACACCATCTAAATCAACAAGACAATAGACCCCCCAATTCACATCTCCCTCCCATAAGACAAAATAACTGTGTAAGCCAATCAAACTAGAAACAACAACTACAACCAGTCAAGCAGCTCTAAAATTCCCTAGACCAAAAGTGCACCCCGTCCTTTGTCTTTCCCCACTTTTTATGGTTTATTTTCCCAATTTTATCCATTTAGTAATTTGACATCGGTGGAAAAATTTGTCACTCGTGCACCTAATTAAAATCCATCTTAATGCATGTTTTTGTATCTATTTATAAAAATTAATAGATTCTTATACTCTCCCCTTTCAGGCAAATTCATCCAAAATATATAATCCCCACAAAAAAAGTATTATTCGATTAGTTTAAAGTATAACTAGTACTCTTGTGAACATAAAAAAGTTATGCATGTGAATATTACGCCAAAAATTACACCTACGCTAATACAACCATGACACCCTAATTACGAAATGTTCTTCTAAGTTTCCTAAACTATTGTATGAAATAATTCATACAATATATGCATCAATATCATTACAGATTCACATATCAATTGATTCATATAAACAATAAAATAAAGTAAAATATAATAAAACCAAAAATAGAGGTACAACACTTCACAAGTTCCCTCATTCGTAACTCACCCTTTGCCTAAGAATAATATCAGATGCCCTAGTTTTCAGCAACAATAGTGTTAGGTCAAAAATTGAAAATCCACAAAATGAGAAATTTATTTCCTAGAAATATGTGCCCTCCTAGGTCGAGTTTTCTAGTCCTTCTTTCTCAAATGATATATGGAGGGAAGTGCTCGTAAGAGGAAGACCTAGTTTTCTCCAATTTCTTCTATAGACTTGTTTGATATTGATTCTTCTATATATCTGCAATTCCTCATCCTAAAGTTCTGAAAATTCATCTTGATATAGCCTCATATTTCTTCTTTCCAACCCATAGGTGAGAAAAAATGGATTCACGAAGTGGAACTTACGTTAAGTTTCCCAGCGTGACTTGTTTGAGGACTAGTTTAGTATAGATAAATTGTACAGACTTTCATGTGTCACTGTTTCAACTTTGGGTTCTTAAAATCACACCACATAAACTAAATTACGTTCCCTATATGAAACATCTTTCTAAATTTGATTTGGAATTTTCTATACCAAGATATAGCAATTATTCCTAGGTCAATTCTTTAAGGTTGAATTATGGAAGAGGCTGGAACCCTGATTTGGAGGAATCATATCTCCTAACTTATAGTGAATATGAGGATGAAACTAGTACACAAGGTACATAAATATTTCATCTACGGAAAGTCTAAGTTTCATCTCCTACGCCTTCGCCAAACTTGAGTTATAGCAAAAATTCCAAGATGACTAGATTTTTCCTTCTAGGGTTTTTTCAAGCATAAAACCCTAATCTCCAGTAGCTCGAGCGTAGTAGTGTTTCGACTGCACAAATAATTATTTCAGGGTGGTTCTAATGCCATGTTATAATTTTTATGGATATACAAGATATAAAACATTTAGCATCATAACATCATAACCATAAGCAAAGGATCACTAAAAGAAAGACAAGTAAAGAAACACAAAATAACACATATATTTATCTTGGGAAACCGTCATGCAAAAGAAAACCCAGTAAAAATTCCTCTATATCAAATTCATGGGGGCGTCACCTAGGGACCAATATGATATCACGTCTGTTCATATTGGGGTGGTTAAAAATTAAAAAATTTAAAGTCAATATATTGGTGGTATATTAGGGGTAATAAAGGTTTTTTTTAAGTATATAAATATCCAATATGTTTAGGGTTATTTTATTCCAAATTTTTGCCTGCGCCCTTCTCCGTAAAACTGCACATTTTGTCCTTCTGCTGCTGTGTGAACTTGGTTCTACCGTCGTTTATTGTACATTTGTCGTGAGTCGAGTCGAGTATTGAGTAATTTGTCCTGCGTAGCAGGTTCTACTTTCTCCATAGGTCTCTCCTCCCCTTGGCTGCTAGATTCTTTTTGAGATGGGGTTGCTTTAGAATTGGTATGGATCGATGCAACTTTTAGCGCAGTTTCTGGAGTGGCTACCTTTTGGTGGAGTAATGGGCAGGCCTTTTCTACTTCATTCTCCATTTCTATCAGTTGGTGGTTTGCATTGGCACTATTCCACCATGTAGGCTTCTGATTGGATTTCCTTTTGGCATGGTGTCTACCTTACTTCGCTTCCCCAGGTAATGAATAGGTTTGTGATTAGGGAAAGAGGTGATTGTGTGCTCAACAGCAAAACAAGATTGGCAACAGAAGGTAACGTGCTCATAGTCAAGCTTCTGTTTCAACTTTCCACATATCACTTCAGGAAGGCTTTTGGAAAGATCCATTTCAACACAAATCCTTCCAGAGGTTGTCCATTGTCTTTCTCTTGTTTCAGGTCTGTAGTAATGAACTTTGGCTATGCCATTTTCAATATCCGCCAGTGTCTCAAGAGGCCAGAATTGTAGGGAAAGGTTAGGGTTTCCTTACACAGTGGAAATGAGGTTAAACAATTCACTGAGGTGTTAAAGGTAGGTTACTGGGGCTTCATTCAGAGAGCAGCTGATCCCTATCAGCTGCTACATCAAACTCAAAAATGGAGAAATCTGGTGGACACGGGTAGAAATAAGCCCTCCTCCGATAGAAGGGGCTTCCAGCTTTGATAAGCCCAGCTTTGCAGATCTATCAATGTATGCCATCAGTTAGAAATCGGAAAACAAGTCCATGCTTATGATAGGAATCAGTTTGTGTGGGATTTGTGGCATCCTTTTGCATAGAAACAGAGCACTGAGCAAAGCTATGTAAGTCTGAAGATGAAACAAAATTCTTAAATGACAATTTTCCCTTTACAATGACTGAAGGACTGATGGTGAATGGGAAAGAAGCAGCTTAATTTAGGTTCGAAGGTATCAATCCTTGGCTGGGCAATCTAGGCTTGAGGGAGTTTGACTCCATGGATGACATGGTGTGAACTTGTAGGGGGGAAATGGAGATAGTTCTGTAGTGGCTAGGGAAAAACCCTAGCTGTGGAGAAGCGTAGAGGAGAGCGCATCCATTTCTCTCAACTTGTTGGTTCTCATACTACATTTGGTCTTTTTTCAAAGAGAGAAAGATATGATAATAGGATGTCAAAGTAGGTTTCTATAATCTGTTGGAACTATGACAATGCATTATCTATCAATGGGGTTGTGGAACTTTTAGCTTTAGAAAGGTGATATGCCCAACAAAAAGACCCTCAATTTTGGAATAATGAAATATGCCAAACAAAAATTTAGGGTTCCATCTCCTTATTACAAGTACAAATTGGTAGAAGTGTATGAAATACACCCGAAATTGGCTACAAATTTAGAATTAGAAAAGTATCTCAATATATGGCTAACAGGATGGATTTTCAAAAACAGAGCATTGTGATTTTGATTTAATGACTGGAATATATGTATTGTGTGCGTAATTCTCCAGTTGCGACTGTTCATGAATTGTGTATGTGCCAAAGCCACACCAGATGTCATGGACGTTTTAAATGGAATTTTTGTTTTAACTATGTTATTTTTGTGGTTTTCCAGACTGCTATGCTTACAACAAGACAGGTGCTTGAAAGACTTGATGTGCATTATGTTTCCCAGCGAATGGCATGGAAGCTCCTAAAAGGTATAAACTAAATTGTGATATTTGTATTTTTTGAATTTTCTTCTTCTCATGCAGCAGCTAATTTAGTGTGTGTCCTTAATAATGACTTTCTGTTCAAGATATTGAATTAGCTGAGTATGTTTCCTGCTGCGGCTTAGAAATATTAATCAAAGATGCAGTTAGCCTAGAATGCTTCTAAGCAGGGAAAAAATAATTCAGGCCAATGAGAAATTCACGATGTTAGCTCTGAATTTTCTTCCTATGTTCTTGTGTGTTTGTTCATTGCTTTCCTGTCAGTACTATCTTAGTTATTTTCTGAATATGTTTCATACAGTAACCTCTCAGATTTTCTTCTTCACTAGGATTGATCTGTGTGGAAGGTTGTAACTTGTGTCAGTCTCTTTAGCCTTCTCGGAGTCACCATATTTTGAAAATTGAACCCGTGACTTTGCAATATAGGGATCAAATCTCATTATAGTTTTAATATTCCTATCTCACCTTTTGCTTATCATTGTTTTGTTTTCTCCCTAATCTAATCCTCTCAAATCCACAAATACAATTGTTTCCAATATAGTAGAGTCTAGACCTTGCTGTTTAAGACACCAAGTACATTCTCTACTCTGAAATCCTGCTTTTCCTATCTTCCTCTAACTCTTCATTTGCCTTTTGCTCCACTAGAATTCTAGTGAGCTAAATTTAAACAGGATAGGAGAGGACAACTATTTGTGACAGTGTAAGTTTGTCTTGTCCTTTATATTATTTTGGCCTGTTTCCATTTAAAAAGTTATTTTGTTCTATTCTATTCCCTAGTTTTCAAAAGCAGAGTTCATTCTCCTCTTCTTCCATCTGACCAGATCCTTAACTTCAGTAACTTTTAGTAGTCTCATACCTGCATGTTTGTTAACTATTCTCAACTTGGAAATACTAATTTGTGAAGTTATATCTTCATTTGTGGATATAGATATGGAAAGAAGCTTCGCATTCAAAAGCGTCATCTGATTTTATTTTATTTTTCTGTTTTTCTTACTAGAAGAGAGATTTTATTTAATCCTTGAAGGGGATAGAGAATAGGATTTCTGAATTCTTCTACTAGAGTGTAATTTTTGCATCCGGTTTAAGCACACTCATGAGGGCTTATCACCTTAGGATTAGGAAAGTAGGTTACCCCTAAAACCAAGTAAAACCTAAGTTATCAGGATACGTATCTGGTGATGGATCTGTAAAATTTTGAAAAGCCATAAGTTAACATTGTTAAGTACTTCTAAGTTCGAACTTTAGGCTACTAGCCATATGTTAACATGGTGAAACAGTTGCAGTGAATGCTAATTTTTTTCTCTTTACAATTCTTTCTGTTCTTAAACCTTTTCCTTTTACATTAATACTGAAGGGCCAGAATTAATGTATCTTCAGTATTGGAACAGAACGTTGTTTTAACCTCTATTAACTGTGGCCATGTGCCATGCAAATGCCTTATATTCCAAAGTTCATTGATCATGATACCTCCCTAAGATCTATGATCTTCATTTTTCTTAAGGAACACCTTGAAGTACCTTGAATCAATAGCTAAGTGATGTATGGGTCTTTTATTTGGACGTACATTGGTCAATTGAAATTTGTGGACAAAACTACTCTAGTCATTTGTAGACATCAAAGTATTTTCATTTTGTTTCATTGTTTTTTTTAAACATTTCTTAGACTTAATACAGTTAGAGTTAATAATTACTACTTCAGGCAGAGTATGCAATGTTTCTCACATGTAGTTTTGCTTTAATGAAATTCTTGGCCTAGTATTTTATTCAGTATTAGATTTTAGTTTCTGATGGCATCAGAGTGTGTTTATATGGATATAATATACTAATATCATATATTTTATGATTTTGTCTTTGTTTTTCAAGATGCATTACTGATAAAACCTGAACATGAGAGATTGCTACGCTCAATCTGTGAAAGAGAAAGGGTGTCCATGGTTGTAATCGGCAAAATCAGGTTGATAATTGTACATACATGACTATCTATTGTCTGAGAATTATGGTTATGGTTAAACAAATACTCTGCAGGGTCATGTTCAATTTGATCACTGCTAAGATAATGACTTCTATGCTTACTTCTTAGTTTAAATTAATGTTACTATATTAGTTCTCCATATTGAAATAGAGTTTTTGATGTGTTGTATGGGATCTTTTTTGAAATTATTATGTAAATTTTTTATGAATTCAAATTTCTTTTGGTTGAACAATCTATTTGACAAAGTCTCTATGGAGGATACATTCATGGAAACTTGACCTGTAGTTTGATGAAACTTCAGGATGGGTGTTTGTATTGTTCCTATTGCCCAATGGCTGGTATATTAGTCAAACACTGGGTATTTTTTTGTTGATCATCCCTTTAGTGAATTGTAATATTTTATGTTATGATATAATTATATTTTATTTCTACAATATAATGTAAGTAATGATGATCTGTATGATTTGCAGTGGTGATGGGAGAATAGTACTCGTCGATAGCTTGGCAATGGAGCATTCTGTTTTAAATGGTCTACCCCCTCCTCTTCCGGCAGTTGATCTTGAACTTGAGAAGGTAAATTGTCAAACTAACAGTTGAAAAATACCATAGGTGGAAGAGATTTGTAGAATGCTTTGTCAAATTAACTGTTCAAAATACCATAGGTGGAATGAATTTGTAGAATGCTTTGTCAAACTTAGATTGTCACAAGTAATGGTATTTTCTCCAGAGTCTACCATGGTTTGGTTGAAACTTGAAAGTGTTTTAGCTGCAGCTAGAAGGAAACTTGAAAACATGAAGGTACATAATATTTTTATTTTATTAATGTCCATCAATGACCATAAAAGTAGGTCAATGGGACCCAATAGTAGAAGCTAAATTATAAAACAAACAAAATTACTGCATAAAAGAAATAGCCAAAGGCATATGCATATACAACATGATAAAGGCTAACTCATGCTCACAATAAGAACAACCCCCCAATGTTTGTTTTCAACGTGGTTTTTTTTTTAATAAGTTCAGTTGCAGGTACTTGGTGATATGCCACGAAAACATTTTGAATTTACATGGAAAGTTCCACCATTGGAGTCACTTGACATTGCACCAGGAATAACAATTTTGGATGCTCTCAGACGAGTCCTTCATCTTCCCTATGTGTGTTCAATGTGTTTCTTAACAACTAAGGTAGGATCTTAAGTTGCTTGAGAGTTCATGTTTAATAAATATTTTTTTCCAATTTTGAAAAAGAATCCCAAGATTGTAAAAGAACATCTCTTGACTAGCTATTTTGACTTGCTTTGGTAGTTATTTTTATTTTTTATTTATTTTTTAAGTACTCTTTAATTAATTAGTTTCTGTTGGACTTTCTGCTTGAACTTAAAGCATATTTTTAAGAATGCATGGCCATTTGGCAGGTGGATCGTTGTGTTACAGGTCTTGTTGCACATCAGCAGACAGTTGGTCCTCTGCAGCTTCCACTCACAGATGTTGCTGTTATTGCTCATGTTGGTTTGTATTATAGTGCAGTTTATTCCAAAGGGCATCATGTCTATGAATGTGATCGATTTGGAGATTCTACTTTCTTGTTTGGTTAACAGTTTTACTTTCACAATGTTTCTGCAATAGTGTGTATATGAATGATCTGTACTAACTTTTTGTATTTATATTTTCTTTCTAGCTTTCTTTCCTGCCTTAATCTTCTTATGGTTTGAGAAGAGTTACTATTGTCTTTAAACTAGAGAAGACTTTCTTTTAATGTTAATATATGACAACAATGTCTCATTCATGCAGACATATACTGGGTTAAGTGGTGGTGCCTGTACAATTGGAGAGCAACCAGTAAAGGTAGAAGATGTCCATGACTTGGATATGAGAAAAATCTCTCGAAAATGTCTTTTGAAAACACTTTAAACAATTCTTGATTTCAACAATATGAAAGCAATCTCAGAATTTTTAAATTTCCAGGGTTTACTGAATCCAAAGGCAATGGCTAGACTAGCAGTGGGGGAGGCTCTGACTAATCTTGTTTGGGCTAAGGTGAGTATATCATGTCAAAAATTTGCTTTCTCAAGACGATCTTTCCAATTTTCTGTTGGCCATTTCTGCAATCTTAGGCGAAAAGAGCCATTGTTAAACATAATGAAAGTATAAAGCATATGTTTTCCTTAATAATGATATTTGGTCTTGTAAAAAAGCACATCATACATGATTTACAGGTTACTTCACTGAATGATGTCAAAGCTAGTGGAAATTGGATGTATGCTGCAAAGCTAGATGGAGAAGGTGCATCCATGTATGATGCAGCTAATACTCTTCGGGATGAAATGATAGAACTTGGAATAGCAATAGATGGTGGCAAAGACAGTCTTTCAATGGCTGCATAAGATAGAGGAGAGACTGTCAAATCTCCTGGAAATCTAGTAACTAGTGCTTATGTGACTTGTCCGGATATTTCAAAGACTATTACACCAGACTTGAAGGTGACAATTCAAAATGGATTTGGACAAGCAGCTCTAAGATTGTTAAGTCTGCATAATTGTCATACTGACATAATCCACTGTTTATGTAGCTAGGAGATGATGGACTTCTACTCCATATCAATTTGGCTAAAGGAAGGCACCATTTAGGTGGTTCTGCCCTTGCTCATGTCTTTGACCAGGTAAACGCTAAAAGATTTATTGTTGGATTGTTGTCTTTTTATTAACAAAAATCGATACGTTATGCAGAGAACAATATATTATGAATGGTTGGATGGACCATTTTGATTTCTTTCCTGGAATCATGTTTCATGACTAAAGCATTCTTTATATTTACAATTTTGTCTTGCAGATTGGGGATGTTTGCCCAGATCTTGATGATGTTTCATATCTCAAGAGAGTCTTTAATGCTGTCCAGGTGAGGGCCTAACCAAATGGTAATTGGCAACCAATTAATAATTAATAACTGGGTAGATAATATGCTTATATTAACTAGCCTTTCTGATTATCAACTGAATAGATTCAATGATGCAAGAATGGTGCTTAACTAATGCTTGTTGGATCACGTCTCTAGGAACTGCTTCGAGAAAATCTCGTTTCGGCTGGTCATGACATTAGTGATGGTGGTATAGTCGTTACTCTATTGGAGATGGCTTTTGCGGGAAACTATGGGATAAAAGTTAACCTAAGCCCTAAAAACACTGGTATATTTGAAGTACTGTTTGCAGAAGAACTTGGCCTTGTCCTTGAGGTGAATGAGAATCGAGTGTAATACATCTGGATAGTTATATTTTTTCTATCATTTCAATAAGGCTTTAGACCTTATCCCGTTTTTTATTGTTATGTACAGGTTAGCAGTGGAAATCTTGATGTCATTGCAAAGAAACTCAATACTGCAGGTGTTCTGTTCGAGGTTATTGGACAAGTCACTTCATCTCCTTCTATAGAGGTGTCTATTAATAACACACTACATCTTAATGAAAAAACGTCATATCTTAGGGATTTGTGGGAAGAGACAAGTTTTTTGCTAGAAAGATGCTAGAGGCTAGAGTCATGTGTACAAATTGAACAAGAAGGACTGAAAAACAGGCATGCACTTGCATGGGCATTGTCATTTGTGCCCATATTTACAAATGAGAAATTCATGGATTCGAAGTCAAAGCCAAAGGTGGACGTTATTAGAGAAGAAGGTAGTAATGGTGACAGGGAAATGTCAGCTATGGTTTATGCTACAGGCTTTGAACCATGGGATGTGACAATGTCAGATCTTCTGAATGAAAGAATAACTCTGCAAGACTTTAGGGGCATAGTCTTTGTTGGAGGGTTTAGCTATGCAGATGTGTTAGATACTGCTAAGGGGTGGGCTTCCACAATACGGTTTAATGAGTGTCTTCTTAAACAGGTGAGTACATTTATTTTAATGAATTGATGTTTCTTTGTTATGGGTTTAAATTGGATGCTTATAGTTCGCTGCATTAAGTAAAGTGTACCTATTAATCATGTTAGCCTAAGGGGTGAGTCGATTTAATCTCTCTTTACTTATAAAAACCTGTATATGGAGTCTGCTTGAATGATGTTCTGTTTGCATAAGAACTAAGTTTTGAAGAACGATTATGTAGGATTGAGATGCTTGTTAGGTTGTGAGGATTGTTGGCCTTTGTGAGAGAGAACTTGAATGCACACAGTGAAGTTTTTACGAGGGTAGAGCTGTGGTAGTTTTGAGAGCATTTTGAATGAATATTTTTGGGTGTGTTATTCTTTCCTAAATAATTGCAGTTTTTCTCTACTTGTGGAGTTTATGAGCCCTTGGAATATTGAAAGTTGTCTTAAAATTACTTTCAAAGTGAGGAAGCTTTGGTTCAACTGTGAAAGAAGTAGAGCTAGGCTCTCCACTTAAGATTGTCTCTCTATGTAATATAAGTGTTCAACTAATGCTAGTCAAAGTACTAAGAAATCTATGAGAGTATTATGTATACAAACTATATTTTTTAAGCTATTTTGAGAAAAGTTGTTGAAGCTCTGAAACAAAGGAGCACTAAAATATACGTGATTGTCGATGAAAGCATTTAAAAGTCTACTACAACTGAAAAGGCCTCTCAGCCTATGGAGTTGGATATATATCCAGTGTCCACATCTTGAAGCAGATGCTGAAGCAATTACACACTACTATTTGATATTGGTACAAATAAACCCTCTCTTATTTGTTTTGACATCATGTGATACATTTTAATTCCTAATAAAGTGATTTGCCTAAGGGCGCCTATCAAGTGTCGCCCTTTCTTGTGTTTAGTTTTTTTTCCCTTAGGTAGAAATATAAAGGGGTATAAAAAATGTAAATGAAAAAATGGATACATGCAATATAAAGGGAAAATAAGGGTTTTTTAAAATCGGCAAGAGATATTAGGAGGGGGTTAAAAAAAATGATTTTTGGAGGTATTTTCCAATATTTTTTGAAAATAGGGGTATTGTTTCATATGCCATGAATGAACATGCTATGGCATAGTTTCACTAAGTGAAGACCCCATGATCAAATTCGACCAAGTACAATGTAAAACCACAAGAAAAAGAATACCAAATCCTCTTCCACGATATACTCTCTCTCTTGCACAATACTTGAGTGAAAGTGTGTTAAAATGAGAGAGGCACCTCACCTATTTATATTCATCAAGTGAGTGTTAATGACTTAATTTCATAACTAGGTCAACCAGGTTCTCTTATTAGGGCCGACCTACCTAGGAAGACTGAAAACACATTTATAAAATATTGTTGTGGATACTATTGCCTTTACTTACAATGAAGTTTTTACCTCATGAACTTTACATGACCAAACATGACCAACTACATCAAGGACATCTCTGGACGTACGAATAACATCTCTGAAGGAGGAATACAATAAAATTACAGATAGAATATATTATGAAGTTCCAATATTTTAACACTTGGTATGAAGCCACTGTTTACTAAGGTTGTTCTTGGCCTATATATAATTGTAATGCATTCCAATATTAAAGCGCATTATTCCCTTCTATGCACCGACTATATGCAGCGATACTGGTGGATTTTCTCAGAGAAATAATACTATCTCTTCACAATAGAGGAAGAAGTTGATATCATTCTACTCTTGTCTCTATGTAATCGTTCAAAACCACCTATTCAAAAATCTTGCACCCAAAAACAGTTTTTTTTTTTTTGTCAAAGAACTGGATTCCTTCCGGTTCTTTCCATCCAACAAATGCAATGAAAATAAATAACCAAGTGTAGTGAAATGGATTACCTTTTTCTTGGGATTCTAGACAATTTTCATTAAACTCATTCAACAAAAATGTCAATCACTTCATTTCATCTCTTCTCACACACTTTTATACATCTGCAATAACTGTCGTGAAACCTGATTTGTTGTCACTTTTAAAATATTTTGTATGTAAGAATCTATACAACATATATCAATTAAAGGTCATTTATCTATGCAACCACAAAACCCCTTCATGCTCGTTGTGTTCCATATTTTTCAGTTACCATTTTTCCGAGTGCTTTATCATGACTTTTGTAGAAAACAAGATTTATATCCTCTCTAGTTGTAGGTAGAATTGTGATTGATTCAATTAGATCAATTTCAATAGATATTGCTCTGTTCAACTAGAGATATCCACCATGATCTTGAGACGATAGTAGTTTTGTACACATTGTTGCATATGGATTTTTATCGAAGAAATAAATTTCTAGCATATTCAAAATTCCTGATTTAGATAGACCAATATCACATCCTTGGAGTATTGGCTCTCCCAAATTTATTTTATCCATATAATTAGTTTTGGTGAGGTATGCAAATTTTACTTAATCATCCACAATGACAAGCCTGTCCACTCGTCGATGCAAATTCTTTTCATTTTACACACTCTCAGATTTCTTTCTATCCTCCAATTCTATATTTTCTATTTATGATAGCATTATTATTGGATCATATATCCTTCTGGGTGGGATATTATCATGATAGTATTACATGGGAGTTGAAGAGATCGATGTTGATGTTTGAGAAAAATAAGAGATGCATGAACTTCAAAAATTTTATCAACAAATTTTAGGACTTATGAATTTGATAAATAAGACACATATGAATCTTTATATCAACCACATAAATCAATCCAGAAATCAGCTGTATAAATCAATGAACCATGAGAGACAATAGATACCCTCTTGGGAAAACCCTCCAAACACAGAGGATGAAAAATGCAAAAATTATTTATGTATGATATATATATTTGCAGAGAATGGTTTACAACACATTAGCAGATTTCCTAGTAAGAAATATCGCATCAGCAGTAGAGAAAAGACAACCAATGTAACCCTGCAAAAACAAATGTATGCAAATGTATTGAATTTTACATATTCCTTGCATATTAATAACAAACCAAAACAACCTAGCATGTAGAAGGGGGCAGATAGAAGGCTCATTAAACACACTGAGATCATACATGGAACATTCACTAGGAGTAGAATGTACTAGAAATCCTCTCATACAGACATTAGCGCCCTCCTAAATTTGAATGTCTAACTCACACTTCAGATTCTCTTGCATTCACAAGATATGTACCCTTCTAGTTGTTTAATTAACTTTAACTAGATTATAACTACATTGAAATGAATGTAATATTCTTGAACTGAATGTTAACTAGATGAATCCCTACTAAATGAACTAAATGTGAACTAATTGAACTGAACTTAACCTTGAAATTACTATTAGGAGACTTAACTGAAAGTATTTGGTAGTTCAGAATTAGTGTCACCCATGCACAAACACTTTGCATGAATTAAGGATATATTCATTCTTTAACCGACACATTATTTATTTAGAAATTAGACTTAATAGAGGACTTCATAATTAAAGATCACTTCCAAAACCACCCCTAAAAGTGCAAACTTTTAGCGTCGGTGCTATTAGGGACAGTTTTGTAAAGATCGCCTCCAAATCCAAAACTGCCCCCAAAAGTGACTTTTGGAGGTGAAATACAACTCCCCCTAAAATTCAAATTTGTCATAGTGTCATTTTCTATCCCTTACTCCCTATTCATCTCTTCCACCCCACTAATCCAACAATCCCTCTCATCCCCNACACACACACACACACACACACACACACACACACACACACACACACGCACACGCACGCACAATTTATGGCCCTTCACTCCTCTTAAATCCATCCCCTCCATTTGTTGAAATATTGTAACTTCAAAGGATATTCTAAATGTATTTCACCGATGTATCCCAAGGGATATGTATTATTCCTCTGCCAGGATGTTACTATTGTATTTGGTAATCATTGAGTCATGAGGTAAATCCTCCATTGTAAGTTGGGTCAATAGTACCCTAATGAATATACTATAGTATATTTTGAGTCTTCCTAGGTGAAGTCGACCCAGTGAGTTAAGTGGGGCTGACTTGTTAGGTTAAAATTCAAGTGACAAAAAGAGTATAAATAGAGGAGTTACGTTCCTCATTTGAACACACACTCACTTGTGTATAGCGTGTGGGAGAGAGAGGGATATATCTGCTGGGAGAAGGAGCACTTGTTTGGGGTCTTGTCTCTATAATTTTGATACATCTAGTTAGAGGAATTTTTACTCGGTTTTCTTCCCCATGAGAGTTTCCCAGGTTAAATATATTTATTCTTTTGCATGCCTATGCTTATCTATCTTTCAGTGATCGGTTTTCCTATGTTTATGTTGTTATGGTTCTAAATTTTATTAGATATGGTATAACCATTAAAAAATTAACATGGTATCATAGCTATCGTGAACGAAGTCTTTGTGCATCTGAAACACTAATATAGCTACATCTATTGAATATTAGGGTTTCATGCTTGAAAACCCTAGAAAACAAAAACTAGTCATGTTGGGACTTTCGTTATGATTCGATATTGGAGAGGGATCGAGAGCCGAAAATTTATAGGTCGAATATGAAATCTTGATGTACCCTATGTAAAATTTCAGACTAATATTATCTATAATATGGTAGATATGATTCCTCCAACTCATGGTTCCATCCTCTCCCATGATTCATCCTTAAAAAGGTGACCTAGGGAGAATTTTTATACCTAAGGATAGGAAGGTACAAACAAAATTTCTGAATATAAGGAAGAGAGGATACATAATTTAGTTTTTTTGGTAAACGTTTCAAACCCCGAAGGTGAAACAGTGACACTTGGTAGTTCGTACAGGTTTCCTATGCTGAATAGTCATGAAATAAGTCACCTTGGAAAATTCATATAAGTCCCAATTGGTGAAAAATACTATGTTATAACCTATGGGATTGGAAATAAGAAATATAAATATACCTAAGTACAAAGGTTTAGATTCATAGGAGCAGGAACTTTGGAGATGCTACAAAAAAAAGATCATCCAATTCCACACAAGAAATCGAAGAAAACTAGGGCATGAGATATTTTGTAGTTCTGTTCACACTTTTGGGAAAATGAGTATGCTCCTTAGCTCTCCTTGAGGAGGTGCATATTTTCGTCCAATCATATATGAAATATTCCTAAGTTTAAAAATTAGGGTTTCTCTGTCAAACCCTACAACCACCAGAAGCAATACTCTAGAAAAGCTTTCAAGCTAGCATCAAGTTGAAGAAATATAATTGGCAAGTTCTAACCTCTCTATTTCCATTTTAGGTTCTCATTTTTATAATGATGACAAACCACACCAAACTCGAGAAAAATATTGAAGAAGCCGATAACCTCTGAGCATGAAAGTATATAATTCTTCTCATACTTGAAGAAGCACGACCTGGAAAACTATGTCAAAGAAGAACTTGTAGATCCACAGGGAGATGAAGACAAAGAAAAAGAAGGATTTATTCAAATCCAAGAGGATTATTTCCTCCTCCATTGGATCTCACATGTAACATCCTTGTAGAATCCCAAGGATATGTTCGGTACAATGACCATCCTGTATGAAGGAAAGAATATCAATAGAAAGATGACATTGAGGAACCAGCTAAAGAATGTGAAGATACATAAATAAGATACCACATAGTTCCACTTCAAAGTATTTCTCAAATCAAAGAATAAATTGAAGAATTCAAATAAATACATCATGCTCACACCGCTGAAGATTCCTCAAGTTATTTGGAATGTGAATTCTACTGGTTCCCAGAATTAGCAGAAGGATATAGGACATAAGGATCAAGAAGGAGTCTACCGAACAAATAAAGATAAGTATTTGAATTGTCATTACTTAGTTGTGTTCAAGGAAATGTATTATGTGTGAATGGTTGCATTAATGACGGTATACTACTAATATGCATGTTATCCATAAGAAACACATGGTGCTATACAACACTCCATTGCTACTTCTCTAGAATGAACCTCTTTGTTGACATATTGGGATTAGTACAAAATATAAATGATGTTATGGTAGAGATGGAAGGAATATGGAAATTTTCCATATAGGATATGGATAAAGGTTTTATTGGCTAAAATAGTTACATGATTGTATCGTTATGCATATGAGGTTTTCATTATTCATATGTTCTATAAAATGTTTCTAGCCATGAAATTGGTGTATGTGACTTGTAGTAAAGGTTGTGTACAAAATCCTACAATAAAATGAGCATAAGAATGGTTTCAAAGAAAAAGTGATGGCAGTACAATATTCACTCCAATTAAAATACATGAAGATGAACCTGAATCTCCCAGGGTGAGAGACACCATGACGGAAGAAAGAGATTCACAAGAATATAAGACAATGATAGATGCACCTCGACAAATGAAGACCAGCTTGAGCATGGGAGATAACTCAAGATGAATAAAATTATGATGGGACTTCCAACTAAAGTAAGAGGCTTCTGCCACACTCTAGTTTTTTGGCGCAGTTGAGTGAAATCATTGATGCAGACCCGTCCAGCTATGGAGGAAGCTATGATCAAAGAGTACCAGTTGATCATTGGGAATGATGTCTAGGATATGATTCTAAGATATGAAGGGAAGTCTGTAGTTTCTTCCATGTGGATCTACAAGATCAAGTATACAAAAAACGTTTCATGGTTTTTTCAGAAAAAGGGAGTAGAGTATGGAACGACATACTCCATTGACAAGACACACTTTTCCAGTGAAGAAGAATCATATATCGAGCAAAGAATCACATGTGCAGAAAATACTTTGTACAAGCTCAATACATCTAGCTACATAAGGAGCTTGAAGATCACCTAGAGTGATGAATATCTTAAGATTCACTAGAAGGTTGAAGATTGGAACCTATAGAAGATAACAAGCTCACAAAGTGGTGCAAGAGGAACTTTTCAACAAAGTTGAAGATAAAGGATATTTGTATCTAGTCACCTAAGATGGACACAAAGATTATCAGTAGCAGAGGATGATATCTGTCACTCCAGTACATAATGCTTCTATACATAGAGTACAAAATGAAGAGGGAATATGAATCTCCGATTTAGGGGGAGTGATTGCATAATATATCGGAGTTCAACATGGTACAACAAGATGTAGAACTTCCTAACATACTAAGGATTTAAGAAGATTAAAGTGGGTTCCAACCTTGAAGGTTGAATGCGGAAGACTGGGATATGTCGATGACCTGACATGATGAATTCATTGTAGATGCAAAGGGGAAGTGTTGAGGACATAAAGATAACATTAGGATGTTTGGGATCAAGTATGATATCATGAAGAGGCTAAGTACATTGCAACATGTTCATCATGTAGTGAAGCAATGCGGCTTCACAAAGTATGTTGTGAAAATATTAAGAATATTTGATATGTTGGATTGTAAATCCATGGTCATAGCCATCGATACCAACCTAAATATGTTATATGATGATTCATTAGAGTTAGTGGATGTGACCAAGTAGAGACAAATTATTAAGGTGTTGATGTATCTGACGAATACTAGGCCAGATATATGCTTTGTTGTGAACACCCTAAGTCAGTATCTAGTTAAACCTAGACAGGTTCAACTCATAGCTGCAAAGCAGGTGATCGTGTACCTAAAGGGTATGATAGAATTTGGACTATACTATGATAGATATCATGACTACAGATTGTATGGATATATAGATTCATATTGGGTAGGAAGTGACACAGGAATAAATGGAACCTCAAGTGGATGATATTGTCTGGGATTCACCATGATCTCATGGTTGAATAAGAAACAATCAATTGTTACTCTCAACACAACCAAGGAAGATTACATAGCAACTTTCTTTTCTATTTGAGAATCCATATGGATTATGAAATTGCTGATAGGTCTATCTGATCTGGAGTTCGATGCCATAGTGATTTGGTGTGACAACCAGATTTGTATAAAGATGACAGAGAATCTTGTGTTCCATGATAAATCAAAGCACATAAAAATATGATATTTTTACATAAGGGATATCGTACTGAAGGGAGATATAAAATGCCAGTATATGAGTACCGATGAGAAATTTGTTGATATGTTGACAAAGATTATGTGACAAGATTAGTGTAGTTCAAAAAGACTTTCCTTGCAAGGAGGAACAACAAAGATATGGAACCTTCTTGAAAAAGAGAAATAGGTCAAAGATATGGACCCTTCTTGGAAAGGAGAAATAGGTCAAAGATATGGACTGTCTTCAAAAAGGAGGATCAAGTCAAATATATGGACTCTCCTCAAGAAGGAAGAATAGATCGAAGTTATGAGCCCTCCTCAGACAAAGAGGGAGCAGGTTGATGATATCGATCCCCCCTAGAAAGAGGGGGTGATGATGAGACTATCATTGATGATGGGATGGATGTGAAGCTCCAGTATGAAAGGGGCCAAGTGCACCTAAAGATTCTCACAAGGCCCAACATTCACTTGTGGATAATATTCTCCTCTCTTGAGGATGGTATTGGGGGAAAATAACACTCTACTCCTGAGAGCGGTCCTTACTAGCTAAGGATGGACCTGTTGATGTTACTCTCACATGGAGAATGTACCTACATTTATATGTGGCTTCTATAGTATAACACTCACTTGGGAGTGTTCCTAGATTCGAATTTGATAATTCCCTACGATGATTCGCTACAAACAACATGTCCTGCATTTATGTGTGAACAAGATGTGCAGTTGCGTACAATACTCTCACATGGAGAGTGTACCTACATCCATTTGTATATTCCATAGAATAACACTCGCTTAGGAGTGGTCCTAGATTTGAAGCTAAGGATGCTCTACAATGAGTCCTTACAAACGGCAGGTCCTACATTTAGGTTCAGACGATATATGCATTTGCAGACAATACACTTGCATGGAGAGTGTACCTAAATTTATTTTTAGATGTCGTAGAATAACAATTACCTAGGAGTGGTCCTAGATTTGAAGCTGAGGATTCTCTATGATGAGTCCTTACGGACGACAGGTCCTAAATTTAGGTGTGGATGAGATATTTAGTTGCATACCATACTCTTGCATCGACAGTATGCCTACATGCACATGTATATTTCCTAGTATATCACTCTTTTGGAGTGGTATTGGCGCTAACATGTTGAAGATGGTATACAATGATTCCTTGCGGACAACATGGTCCTGCATTCATTTGTGGACGATCAAGATAATAGAAACTATGGGTCCTCCTTTTTAAGGGGGAGTAGGATGATGAGGGTTGCATCATCCTTGGACCTATGTCCTAAAGTGATAGGGATTGATCATCCCACAAAGAGATAATGTGTAGTGCAGGCAGTGTTTCGACAAATGATCGAGAAGATCGAAGTGTTGTGATAAAGGATTGAGAAGATAGAAGTGGTGTTGCAAAGGATCGAGAAGATAGAAGTGTTGTTGCAAAGGACCAAGAAGATCAAAGTGCTACTACAAAGGATCGAGAAGATCAAACTGTTGCTGCAAAGGATTGAGAATATCGAAGTGCTACTTCAAAGGATCAAGAAGATCGAAGTGATATTGTAAAGGATAGAGAAGATCGAAGTGCTACTGAAAAGTATTGATAAGATTGAGTTGTTGCTACAAAGGATCGAGAAGATCCAAGTGATATTGCTAAGGATCGAGAAGATTGAAGTCTTGATGCAAAGCATCAAGAAGATTGAAGTGTTGCTACAAGGGATCATAAGATTGAAGTGTTGTTGCAAAGGATCAAGTGGTCTAGTGTTATAGAAGATAAAGACTCAGTGCTATAGAAGATGATGTTCTAGTACTAAATAAATTGAAGAGTAATTGTCCCAGCTACTGATGATTGTTTAAAACTTCCTATGACATATAGATTTATTACCTTGATGATGTTGCAGATGCTCTTTCTCTCATTACTCCTATATTTTATTATGATGTTGTGGGTAGAATACCCTTCTCGTTAAGGGGGAGTGTTGAAATATTGTAACTTCAAAGGATATTCTAAATTTATTTTACTTATGTACCCCAATGGAGATGTATTATTCCTCCGTCCAGATGTTACTATTGTATTTGGTCATCATAGAGTCATGAGGTAATTCCTTCATTGTAAGTCGAGTCAATAGTACCTTAAGGAATATAGTATAATATTGTTTTGATTCTTCCTGGGTGAATTCGGACCAGTTAGTTAAGTGGGTATGGCTTGTTAGGTTAAAATTCAAGTGGAAAAAAGAGTATAAATAGAGGATTTTTTTTCCTCATTTGAACGCACACTCACTTGCGTATAGCGCATGGGTGAGAGAGATATGTATATCTGATGGGAGAAGGAGAACCTGTTTAGGGTCTGATGTTTGTACTTTTGATACATCTATATAGAGGAAGTTTTATTGGGTTTTCTTCCCCGTGAGGGCTTCCCAAGATAAATCTCTATGTTTTTTTGTGTGGTTTTTCTTGTTTATCTTTCAGTGATCCTCTTTCCTATGGTTATTTTTTTATGATGCTAAATTTAATTATATCTGGTATAACCATTAAAAAATTAACTCTATCCATTTTTATCTCAACCTTTGTTCCTCCATCCTTCACCTTTCTTTATCATTCTCTGTCTTTCACCATCTCCCTCTCTCTCTCTCTCACCTTATATCCCCCCCTCCTATTATCTTTCACTAAAACTATCACCATCTCTCCATCACTCTCTCTCCTTCTCTCACTTTATATCCCTACCCCCTCTTTTATTCTCTCTCTCTTATTGATCTGTGTCTTTCTCTCTCCATCACTGCCACACCCTACATGTCTCCTGCCAACACCTTATCTACCTCCCTTCCTATGCATTTATGTTTTTCTATCCCCACCTATCTGTCACTCCTATATCCATGCCCCTCCCCTTGATCTATCCCCCTCCGTCATTCTATGTCCCTTCCCCCCCTCGTATTCTCTCTCTCTCTCATCCCCTTAGTTCCATTCTGTCTCTGTATCTCTCTCTCCATCTCATCCCCTTAGCTCGATACCCTCTTTGTTTCTCTATATATATACCATTCCCTTACCTTTATCCTCTCTCTCTCTCTCTCTCTCTCTCTCTCACTCCCTCTCTCTCCCTCTCATCCCCCTTACCTCCATCCATTTCTCTCTTATACTTTCTCCCACAATCTCCCTATCTCTATTTCACTTTCTCCAATCTCTCTCTCTAGATTGCTTCCTCTCCCTTCCTCCATTTATCTCTCTTCCCACTCC
>LPNX010199819.1:773068-802723 GCA_001517045.1 Pseudotsuga menziesii | reverse complement strand
ATATTCAATTTATAGTGTCCTAACATCTTAACTTAAAAAAATTCTCTTAATGTTTTTTCCATAACTTTTTCAACCCTTTATCATTTAAAAAAAATTATATGGTGCACTACAAGACAATGACCTCTACTTTCTATAAAAAAACTCATTTCATGATTATTTCATTAAGATGTTCAAAGGCTACACCCACAAACGACGTACCATTTTGGAGGAATGATCATTGAGATAATTAAAAAAAAATAAAGTAACTAATTTTATTTTCGAAAAATAGTGTTGCACTAGTATTATATGTTCTCTACATGTCTGCAAGTTTTTGTATCCCCAAACAATCATTTAGACCCTTAAAAGTTGCACCCACAAAAACATATATCTTATCATTTGCTTGAAAAAAAAAATGATTCATAGAAAAAATGAAACTTTACATAGCTATGAAAAAAATCAATACATAAAACTTATATATTCTAAAACCTGATTCAATTTCCTACATTTCATATATTTTACTCAAAGCAAGATATTTTGTCTAAGTATCTGAAAAAATACAAGTTGAGGTACGCATTATTTTTTGCATCTAAGACACCAAAAGCGACCCTCATTCGCTTGCACTCACCCTATTACACTCTAACATGTAGCAAGGATTTTGTTTTCTAGATAAAGTCAAAACTTACCTCCCTTGTTTGTGGTGCCAAGGTGAATTAAATAAGCATACCTGGATTTTATATTTGCTAGTTGAATGTTTGTGTGTATAAGTGAATGTTTGTGTGCATAAGTGGGTGGGTATGTATTTGTCTATGTATGTGTTTTTACACACATTGAGTGTGCTATGCAAGAAAGCGTCAATACGAACACTCTTGTTTGGACATCACACCAATCCTACAAAGTTTATGTAAACAATTAAATACATTATAATGCTTTCCTTCATATCATATTTAAGTCGGAATTTAATCACAAGGTAAAGTTTATCCTCTATTTGCAAAGGTAAAGCTATGATATAATAACCAACAACCAAATAAACTAGAATGTTATTGGGTGTGTTCCCAAGCTCAAAGAGAGATAATTCAATTAGTATTATGGATCTAGATAATACCATGTAGAGTCATTCCATTTGTGGCACATTGAAGCGAAACATGCGTATTAATTTAGAGTCAACACAAACCATTGTCGGTCAATGAATTTTATGCTATGGTTGTGGATTTTCCACAAATTTCAAACTAAGAAAAAGAATGTCAAATATTTAATGCCAACAATTAATGAGTGTTGCATATAAATCACACCATACAAGTTGAAAGTGGTTTGATTTGTAGTCACTAACTTGGAGTTCCCGTTTGTGGGTGGTCATTTTGGTGTAATTGCATTGGGCCAATCAAACCATTATACAATAATCAAACATCAAATTTTATATCAACAATGTAATAAAAGTGAAATCAAGCCACTTATAACAGTTTCAATGCATGGTAGCATGTCAGTGCTATGGTACTAGCCAATGGTGCTAGAGATTCAATCAAATAGTCGTTGTGTTGTATAATGTAGTGTATACATAGAAATTACACCAAAACTAGGTATACACAAAGTTGTAGCAATTACACGGTAGTAAAACTCACCATTCTGACCCATAATGGCACATGCCCAAAACAAAACATAGCCTTCTAAACAAAAGAAATGGGGATATCTAAACCTTCACACCATACCTCTGTTGCCTAATATTCTACAATAACTCGAAGATATAATTACAGGGTTCTTTTCAAGCTACCTAAGCTCATCGGTTGTCCATTGTATATTGCAAGAATGATCAAACCATCCTTCTTATGTTTCCGGCGCTAGTCACTACTGGAGTGGCAAGGAATGTGGGTTTTTCATCTCCGGCCATTACCACCAGTACTTTCGCCTCTGTATCTTCCCTGAATACTTCAATATTCTTCTCCCCGCTTTCGACAGAAGCAGCTGCATTATTGTAATGCCCTCCACTGTTGCTCTCTTCAAACTGATAAGGTAGTTTCCCGAAAGAGCATGCCAGAATGAGCAAGGCAACTGCAACCAGACCTAACATGGCAGCCAGTCCGGCGAAGAGATATGGAACAGGCGACTGCCATGCCTGATGTGTAAAATTACTGGCGTTACCGGCCAGCGAATAATATGCTATTGTCATTCCAATGCTTAGGATTCTGCAGAAAATGGATTGTGGAAATAACTAAAACAAAGTCTATAAGTTATCCCACGGGATTGGATTGTTGATTGCACTAGTGGGTTTTCTTGGCGTGGGTGCCTGTGGGCAATCTGAAGAGAAAACGAAAGGCCGTGTCGAGTCCATCCTTTCCAATACGTTATTTCAAAGAAAGGCTTTCTTGAATTATAAAAGCATATCATTTCGCTGGTTTTCAAGAACCTGATCTGTGCACCACTTTGTCGTGCTGGGACCATGGAGCCAGTCCCATTTCATGTTCATGGACGGAGTTCGTTAAGATAAATGGAATCTCTCTCCCATACGCCTGACAACCAAATGCATCATAGATGATCAATAAAGCTATTCTTATACTCGTATGAACTCAACCAGCTACCCTACTAAACCTAGCATATGGCTGTTCACTCGCCAATGGTTGTGTTATTTAATTATAATATCTAAAACTTTTTGTATTTTCAATTTATGCTTTAAATTTATTTTTAAGTCTAAGTGCCTTAAAAAATGACCCATAACTTATAACTGGCCACAATTTGAATGGCTGGTTAGTATAAGCATAAAACAAATACTATTTCATAAAAAAAACTATTATTGTTACTATTTTCTTTAACCACCATTTAACTCAAGCTTATTTAAATTTTAACCAAGATGCATTTACGCATCAAAATGGTTGTTTAATACTATATCTCTGATAATTCTTTATTTATGAAAACTCACTAAGCTTGATAAAATAATATTTGTGAAAATTATTAATCTTAAATTTGACATTTTAATGAGATTATCATAGTAACATTTATGTTTCTTTCATTTTATGATGATAAACGAGGTTACATGGCTACTTGCTTTGAGATTTTGTTTTAAGTATTTACCATAAGTTATACTTTCTACAAAATTATGTTAGGTAAGGTAGAGTACATTTTGTTACAGCATCACCTTGTTGAAGAAATTAATTACGAGCTGATGACCATCAAATTTCATTCTGCCCAGTCAAAGTTTGTAAAAGTACAAGTGTGTTAGTAACTCTGTCAAAATATGCAGTTCAAGTCTCGCCATATTTATTCAGCTATGTTTTTGTTCTCTAAGTCAAGTTGTTAGGTATATTTACAATCATGTATTAAGTACAGTCTTTAATGTTATTCAATATTTTCCAAGTGAAGCCAAATTAAGTATGTGTATAAGTAGTTGAAGAGAAACGCAAAATAAAGTCTCTAAGAGAAGAACAGAGTAAGATAGAAAGGAGGAGAAGAAAAATCTGAGAAGATTTAGAGAGCTCAAGCTCATGTTTTGGAATGTGTTGAAAGCCCAAGACCTGTAAGAGCTGAAACATCCAAGTAAATTTCCAAGTATGTAAATGCGGTCATAATTCTTTTGTTATGTCGCGATAATATAGAGACCTATATTTTATGGTTGAATGCATGTTTTATTTATGCCACACGTCTTCTCCATAATTACTTGTCTGAATGTTGTTTACATTTACTATTTGTAAAAGACAAATAATTCTGAAATATTTCACCATGTAAAAGTTTAACTTTTAACCTCTAAGTGGTTGACACAAGCCTTATTTAATTTTTTAGGTATATGATATTGTAATCTTGTCATAGAAAAGTTGTGTCGAGGTTCATATCAATTTAATGAGTGGTTAAGTTTGGTCTTATCAAAGTGGAGTCATGTCGAAGTTATCTCAACCAGATGGGTGTTAATAAGGTGTCTTTCATGTCAAAGTGAAAAATATACTTTATATAACAAGATAACCCTTTAGTACTATAATGTTTCCAAAGAGGGAGTTGGTCGTAGTTAAAAGTGTGTCGCAGTAAAATATCATCAAAGTCAAGTAGGTGTTTGTTGAAGTAAAAGTGCGTCGGGATAAAAGTTTGTAAATGGTACAATTTCAAGGTGAAAGTGAAATTTCAGTCTTGTGGAAGTGAACTCCATCGTAGTTAAGTGAGAAGACTTGTCTATCATAGTAAAATTCCGTCAAATTTAATTTGGTCACATCAAAACCCCATCGATGTGAAATATCATATTTCATTTGAAGTAAATCAAAGAAGGTATTGAAGATATAATAATCTCACACAAGCAGAGAAGGATTCCTTGAGGGAATAGAGGAATAAAGATGGGAAGGCTATGTTATACATACACCAATCTATGCATGAAAGCATACTCCCAAGAGTATCAGAAACAAATACAACTAAGGAGGCAAGGGACACACTGGAAACCACCTATCAAGGATTAAACAAGGTAAAGGATACTAAATTATAGATTCATAAAATAAATTTTGAATCTCTGTCAATGAAAGACACATAGTTAGTTGGATCATTCTACACTCGAGTTGTTGGTCTGATAAATCATATGAAATCCCATGCAGAAGCCATAGAAGACATAAGGGTTGTTGAAAAAGTGCTTAGAAGTCTTCCCCAAAAATTTTAATCCGTAGTTGTGATCTTGGAAGAAACAAAAGATCTTTCCTAGTTTACCATTGATGAGTCACAAGTGTCACTCATCAATCATGAATATAGAATCAGTAGATCAAATACATCATTAGAAGGTGCATTTGCAACACAGTCATCTATAAGTCATGGAAGAGGAAGCATGAGATCTAACTCTATAGGCAGAGGAAGAAGTTTTTCCATAGGAGGACACAGTAACACTCCTACAAATGTCGTTGGTAGAGGTCAAAACTAGAACCCTGGTTAACCATGTGGTCACAAGTTTGATAAATAAAAAATACAATGTCATTATTGTAAGAAATTTGGACATTTTGAATATGAATGCAAGAAGAAGTAGTATGACCAAGGAAAGCAAGGTCAAAACTAGTCAAGCAACATCAACACTTTGACCAACATGTGCATCCCCAATTGAATTCAATACTATCAAATAAATTCCATGTGACATGTCGTATTTAGATTCAAGCTATAGCAATCATATTACTAGTAATTTAAATTTTCTTTCCAGTTTATATAAATAAGTTCAAATTGATGTCACACTTAGAAATAGTATCCAAGTCACTTTTTTTGGCAAAGGTACTTCTGGTATTCTAACCAAATGGAGGGAGAAAAATACTATACCTAATGTTTATTATGTTGGAGGTTTGAAACACAATTTTATGAGCATTGGACAACTATTAAAAAAATGTTATAGAGTCTACATTGAAGACAATCATCATGTGATTAAATACATATGTCCAACCAACCGGCTAATAGAAAAAGCAACAATGACAAGCAATCATGTGTTTCGTTTGAGGATAAGACCATATATTCAAGGAAATAAAAATTCAGGAGCTAAAAAGAAGCAAACAAGCACTGCGACAAGGAAGATGAAGACAATGAAAAAATACAAGCAACATTTCAATCACACGTTCAACATGAGTCCTCATTGTGGCATTTCATATTTGGACATCTGAATTTGGTGGTTGAAGATACTACACATGAAGAATATGGTGAAAGGAATTCCATTGATCGATAAACCATAAAGAATTTGTGAAGGCTGCATCTTGCAAAGCAACATAGAGAAATGGTTTAAGTCAGAAAATCATATAGAGAATGCACACCACTTGAGATTATGCACTTTGATCTTTGTGGGAAAATGAAAACACCAACCATGGGAGAATGCAATTAGTTTTTTACTTTTGTTGATAATTTCACAAGAAAAATATGGGCATATTTCTTCAAACGCAAATATTATGCATTTGGATGTTTTCAGCAGTTCAAGGTACTCGTGGAGAAGCAAAGTAGATATAGCCCGAAAATATTAAGGATGGATAGAGGTGGTGAATATGCCTCAAATGAATTCCCAAATTTTTGCAAAACCCATGGTATACTCAAGCAATTCACTATGCGATATACACCTCATCATAATGGTGTCGTAAAGAGAAAGAACAAAACCATTATGGAGATGGTGTGCATCATGATGGAAGCCAAGCATTTTCCAAATGAATACTGGGATGACGCAATGTTAACTGTTGTATATATTATGAACCGGTTTCTGACAAAGAGAGTCAAGAACAAAATCCCTTAAGAAGAATGGGTAGGCATGAAACACAATGTTTCTCATTTAAAAGTTATTTTCTATGTCGCATATGCTCATGTTCCAAATGAGATGAGAAATAAATTAGAAAATAAGGGACACAAATGTATTTTTTTTTCTATTCTAAAGACCTAAAAGCATATAGGTTGTAAGACCTTTTCGCAAGGAAAGTAATTATTAGTCATGATGTTCAATTTGTTGAGAATGAAGCATGGGATGGAACCGCCGAGAACAATTTCAAAGTTGTGTCGACTATCGATCATGATGACATGATGAAGGAAGTGGTTCAAACATCACATGTAAGCCAAAATGTCACACCCCCATCCACTATGAGGGCACCACGACATGTTTTAGCACAAGGAAATTTGACATAGGTCATATCTCAAGCTACGCTGACAAGCACACCCAGAGCTCAACAAACTCCATCAAGTAGTTCAACGAGGTCATCGTCTACAAATCCCATAAAGAAAAGAAGTATTCCTAAAATATATGACACTAGTACACCGAATTCATTCTCTATTTTTTCATTATTTTCTCAAATATATGTTCTTCTAACATTTGAAGAAGTTGTCAAAGATGAAGTATGGGCACAAGCCATGGATGAAGAGATAGAATGCATTGAGAAGAACCAAACATGGGAGCTAGTAGATGTACTGAAAGATAAGGATGTAATTAGTGTCATGTGGATTTACAAGACTAAGCAAGATGTTGATGGGAATGTGTAGAAACACAAGGAAATATTGGCCGCAAGAGGGTTCACACAACAACCCACATAGAATTCAATGAAAATTTTGCATCTGTCGCACACCTGGACACATTTAGAACAATTTTGGCGATAGCTATGCATAATAAATGGCATGTTTTTCAAATGTATGTTAAACATACATTTTGAATGGCCATCTAGAGGGGGAAGCGTACGTGGAAAAACCATATGGATATGAAGTTGCAGCACAAGATCACAAAGTATGCAGGATGAAGAAGGAACTATATGGTTTGAAGCAAGCTCCCAAAGCTTGGTATAGTCGCATTAATTCCTATCTCACCCATAATGGATTTCAAAGAAGTGAAAGTGAACCGATGCTATACATTAAAGTTAATGAGCAAGGTAACATGTTAGTTGATTTCCTATATGTAAATTATTTAATATTTAGTGGTGATTTTGGCACAAAGGATTTTAGAACTGTCATGGAAAGTTAATTTGAAATGACTAATTTGGGGCTTATGAAGTATTTTCGAGCATTGAATTCCAACAATTTGAAAGTGGTATATTCATATCGCATTCCAAGTATGAAAACGTAGTTTTGAAAATATTTAATATACCTAATTGCAAGGCATCCCCAACACCAATGATAATATAGGATTAAAATTGAACAAGGATGATGGTGGATCAAATGTATATCCTACATTGTTTAAAAATTTTGTTGGAAGCCTTATGTATCTTACTACGACAAGGCCATACATAATGTAAGAAGTAAATCTGATCTCAAGGTTCATATAGTCACCAAAAGACTCTAATTGGAAAACATGTAAGATAATATTCAGGTATGTTAGTGGCACAAAGGATGTTGTCATTAAGTATTCAACCTCAAAATTTTTTAAAGTCATTGGATACACTGACAATGACAATGGAGGAAACATCGATGATAGGAAAAGCACAAATGGGTACACATTTAATTTTTGTAGAGGTGTTGTGTCATGGGATTCAAATAAACATCCCATTTTGACTCTATCTTCAGCAAAGGCAGAGTATGTCGTAGCTACAAGAACTGCATGCCAAGTTGTTTGGATGTGGAGGATGTTAAGAGACTTGTCGTAGAACCAACAAGAACCAAAAACCATTTACTACGACAATAGTTCAACCATTGCAATATCAAAGAACCATGTGTTCCACAAGAGAACCAAGCACGTCGACCCAAGGTATCATTTCATAAGATAATTGGTGTTAGTTTAGAATTTTGCAGGTCAGAAGATCAACTGGAAGACATATTTACAAAACCATTGGCAATGGACATGCTATAGTTTTTGCAAAGTTATTTAGGAGTGACAAGTTCTACTCAGTGAATTGTATCATGCACATAGCAAGTTCCAACTTTCAAACATTTTGTAAAATTTTGTTTAATGATCCCCCTATACTCATAGTTAAGGGGTAGTGTTAGAGAAATTAATTATGATTTGATGACCATCAAATCTCAGCCAGCTCAGTGCGAGTCTGTAAAATTATAAGTGTGTCAATAAATTTGTCAGAATACACAATTTGCATATCACCATATTTATTCAACCATGCTTTTGTTCTGCAAGTCAAGTTATTACGTAGATTTATAGTCATGTATTAACTACAGTCTTTAATGTTAGCTAGCATCTTCCAAGAGAAGCCAAATTATGTTTGCGTATAAGTAGTTGAAGAAAAATAAAAAACATAGTCTCTCGGAGAAGAACAAAGTAAGAGAAAATGGAGAAGAAGAGAAACATCGAGAAGAGTTTGAGAGTTCAAGCTCGTGTTTTGGAATGTGATGGGATCCCAAGCTCTATAAAAGGTGAAACATCCAAGTCAATTTCCAAGTATGTAAATGCATTCTTAGTTCTCTTGTTATGTCGCGATAATATATAAACCTATGGTTTTATGGTTGAATGTATGTTTTATTTATGACACGCATCTCTCCTAAATTACTTGTGTGAATGTTGTTTACATTTACCAATTGTAAAAGAAATAAAGAATTCTGATATCTTTCACCGTATAAAAGTTTATGTTTTAACCTCAGAGTGTTTGACACAAGCCTTATTTAATATTTTTGTGTATATGATATTGTGAGCTTGTTGTAGTAAAGTTGTAGGTTCATATAAGGTTAATGAGTTGTTAAATGTCAACCTATCAAATAGGAGTCATGGCGAAGTTATCTCAACCAATTGGGTGGTAAAAATGTGTATTTCATGTCAAAGTGAAAAATATGCTTTATATAACAAGATAACCCTTTAGTATTATAATCCTGTCGAAGTGAGAGTTTGTTGCAATTAAAAGTGTGTTGCAGAAAAAAGCATGTCCATGTCAAGTGGGTGTATGTCGAAGTAGAAGTATGTTGAGATAAAAGTCTGTAAAAGGTGTGTCGATGTGAAATTGAAAGTTGAGTCTTGTCGAAGTGAAGTCTATCACAGTCAAATGAGAAGACATGTTTGTCGTAGAAAAATTCCGTCATAGTTAATCTGGTCGCAATAAAATCTCATCAAAGGTATTTCGGTTCAAGTAAACTTGTCAAAGTTAAACCATAAGAAAAATGTGGGATTTCCCTAAAGATAGTGTGTTGCAGTCCAAAAGAAAAGAAAATTAAAATATATACAACATAGTAAAATTAACTGTCGTAGTTTCTCCGAAACAACTTACATGGCCTTTGGAAACTCTTATAAGTTGAGAAAACCACCCCTCTACCCAAGTGTTGACACTGCACTATAAATTGGGTCTCGAACCTCAAAGGTATAGTTTTGATAGCATTTTGCAAACACACAAAACTAGACTAACAAATTAACAACAACAATAGGGAGGGAGCATATTCTTTTCTCTATTAACTCCCTTACTAACCCGTAAAGCTTAAACCTCTTTACATGCATTCTTTAATATGCAAGGCTCTAGGAATAGGCGCTACTCCAAAATATCGAGATACTTGTTAAAATATTATATCGTGGTTTAGTGTCGATTGCTTTATTGAATTAAGAGAGGTTAAAGCAATTTTCTAACTAAATGCAAGAATAATATATATTTTAAATAATCAATTAATTATATTTTAAAAGTAGAATATATAATAAATTAATAATAAAATATAAATATAACTATTTTTAAATAATTAAAATTAAATTAATAATGAGTATTTATTAATTGTATATTCCATTTATTTCCAAAGTTACTGCCATTATCATCAGTGAATGTATAAAAGGCAATGTTAATATTTTGAAATACAACATCGGATTTATTTATTATTTATATGAATGAAATAACAATATTATTAATATAAATATCAATGAAATAGTTTAAATGTTATATCTAACATTACATTGATTCATTAATATTATTATTATATATTAATATGATTATTATATATAAATAAATATTAATATAATATTATAAAAAAAATAATTTAAATGTTATATAATTTGGATTGTTTTTAAAAATAGAATAGCAAGATTCCAGCGTCATGCATCTCATATTTTCCGTGATAAAAGAAGAAAGTAAACGAATATGACAAGGCAGCTGGTTGTAACGGGTGTTTACAGTTGCAGCACGATTCCTTCTTCTATCTGATCACTCACTATTTATAGTCCTCTACCTTCAGAAGGCGTTGCACCCGTGACAGAAAACTCAGTTTTTTCTGCTTTATCAGAATACCTATGGCGACCGACAATGTGTTCATTGACACATATCATTTGAATGTTCGATTCAGCTTACCTGATTAAAAAGTATAGCGGTTATGCTTGTAGAAATTATTGAACATATCCCTAACTCCGATAAAAATCTTTGACTCAATATTTTTTTGTTATGGATTTCAATTCATATTCGAGGTTTAATATTGTTGATGTGGTTTTCAATGAGTGAAATCCATTTTCGGGGTTTAATATTCTTAATGTGGTTTCCAATGATCTTTTTTAACATAATTGTTTGTGTTCTCTAGTAAAAGTGTTTTCATAAATTAAGTAAGAATCGCAATTTTTTTAATATTAAGACGATTTTCTTTCAAAGCCTTTTTCTTTCCTGAAAAAAATTGGCATCACCCATCCTCCTTATGCTCATCATCCTTACATTATTCTTCCTTCATACATATAGAAACAAAACAAGCTACTTAGAGAGCCGTTTCAGTTATACATTCAACCAAAAACCTTCCTCTGAAATAGAAAATGGACTATCAGAAAGTATCAAAACTAATCATTCCATAGTTATGTGAGATCTAAAAGGTCAACCTCTTCTTCATGGATGAATAGACTCTCCAGAAATTTTTGGATCCATACAATACCGGTTTTTAGAGAAATAGCATTTTTGGAGAGCTTATCATTTTTTGCATTAAAAGTTTTAGAGATGTGTCTCATGTTTAAACGCTCGAGAGACTTGTTAATAAACAAAACCTGTGATTTGAAACTGTCCTTCAACCATTCAGTAATCAATTTGGAATCACCATAAATGTTGATATTTGATATACCAATAAGAGAAGCAAAGTGTAGTAATCCATTTCTGCTTTAGTATTTATTCCCTTATTTTAATATTGTAAGGGTGGTTTTATCAACCAATGGAAAAATAGTCATGGAAGAATTTTTGTGCCGAGAAGCCCTCTACAGCCTAGTATGGGGGAGATCTTATAACGTGATGTAACCTTTATAACATGTCGGCAAAAAATAATAGTGATAGTTAATAGTGATAGTTAATATTATGGGAGAGATCTTGTAACGTGATGTAAGGTTAGTAACATTTGTAACATGTCGGCAAAAAATAATAGTGATAGTGAAAATTGTGGGAGAGATTTTGTAACACAAAATAAAAAATAAATTTTCTAATAGGCCAACATAAATGTTGGCCACCAAAACAATCGAATATGGGGGAGATGTTGTAATCTTCCTACCTCACAAAACAATAAAAAAGTAAAAATTTAATTATGGGTTAAAAGAATATGTGGGTTAAGAAAAAACACAAAATTGAAATATTTTGGCCTTGCACATGGTTTTAAAAAAATGTGCAAGACATTCTAAACAGCCCATGGTTTTATTGTACATGGTTTAGGAGGCTTTGCACATGGTTTTTAAACCATGTGCAAGGTCACCTAAACAACCCATGGTTTTATTGCGCATGGTTTAGGAGGGCCTTGCAAATGGTTTTAAGACCATGTGCAAGGCCCCTTAAACAACCCATGATTGTAGGAGGGCCTTGCATATGGTTTTAAAACCATGTGTGGGGAAATGATGCATGTTTATTCCTAAAAAAATAAAAAATAATAAAAAATATTATGTGTCGGCCATAAATAATATTAAATATTAATAACAATAAAATAATATGTGCACCTTAAATAAAAATATTTGTATTTTGGTTTGAATCAAATCAATGGATACCTAAGAAGAGGTTTGCACCTCTAGAAATTATGTTTTCTTCACAAAGAAGGTTATAATCATCACACTACATGTTTGGAGGTCTTACACGAAAGTAGTTGTTAGTTCTCTAGCAAGTGTAGTCTTCTTAAGGAAATATTATGAAGGTGTTAAGATAAATATATTTGGAGGTGTTATATGAAAGTAGTTGTTAGCTCTCTAGGAGTATAGTTTTCTTAACGAAATATTATGAAGGTGTTAAGATAAACAAGGTGTTAGGCCCTTAAGAGGTATGCACTTTTTTTAAGTAAAGATAGGAATTTGACTTACTGATATTAGCTACATGTTAAAATTGTGTAGGTTTAATGGATTTATTTTGGTCCTTTATTAGAGATAACTCCATGTAGCCTCTTAAAATAAAATAAAATAAATCGAGGATAGATCCATATTAAACCTCGATTTATCAAACACCTAGAGAGATCAAATCTCTTAAGGTGTAATTTTTTTCTAGACATCTACAAAATTTGATATTAAAAAGTTTAGACTTGAAGAAATAAGATCCCTCTCGATGCTTGATAGATTGGGGTTTAAGAAGGATCTATGCTGGTTAAATGAACATGTGTCCTCATAAAGATCATAAAACTATTTACAATTACCTCATATTATCATAAGCATTTGACATCAACAAATCATTATGAATTAGAAAGTAACCACTTTCTATGTACCATGTGCTATCATAGGAATAACACATCAGAAAACACTATATAAGAGGAACACTCTTAGGAAAACAATTTTAGGAAAGGTGTGAGTTGAATGTGATTAGTGTGCATCTTTTCTAGTAGGTTACATAGTTTTACAATAAAAGAACATGTTGTTTGACACAAAAGGTAAACCATTGTTAGACTATTCTTAATCATGCTTATGAAGTTTTGTAGGAAGCAATGTTTGAAAATTTCAAATTTCGGTTATATATAGAAAAATGTTGTTTATAAGCTAACTGGAACAAACCTACGCTACACAAGATATGTCAAAACATATCCAATTACAGGTATGCAATTTTAAAAATTATGGGGTTTGGTTAAATGATAACTATCATATTATTAGATGAATCGGCGAACTAGAACTAAATATGTCACATGCATTAAATGGCAGTCCAGAAGATGCCACTTTAATGTATTTGGTGTTTAATACCTTTTGAAAAATTAATAGATGCAAATTGGATCAAATGTGCACTTAAAATTGTAACTTTGTATGAAATAAATTTGTAGATTCCAAAAAAAAGAGAGAAAAAAAATATCAAGAGTGCTAGAGAAAATCTCATGCCTACTTGACTCGTTCCAAACTATTGTATGATGAACAAGATCACCAAGAATATACTTGAGACAATTTACACTATGTTCTTAGAACACCCGGATACTTGATCTTGTAGGCCACTCATTGCATACGTTACTAAAATTGTAGGTGTAAGTAATACATCCCCTATTACCATGGAAGTGCCCATGATAAGAAAAGGTTGAAGAAAATCATGATGCAAGGAAAGCGATAGTTAGGAACAAGTAAAAGGAAAGGTTGTAGGGACCCTTCTTGGGTTTCCTCTCTACAACATAGAGATCTAAATAGTTACCCAATTTCCATTGAATACAAATATAAAATCTATTTTCATAACTAAAAACATTTAATGAAAATGAAATTGCAACAATTAAGAGTAACATGTTTCTTGCATTGCAGATCACCTTCGAATGTAATAGCTCACCGTCCTGTTCCACATCACTCCATGTAGCATTAATTGGATAACCAATCAATGTGTCCACCACTTGAAAACCCTTTCTACTCCCTATGAGTACTCTTATTCCCTAGGGAACCCAAGTTGTAATGGGGATGCATGGAGGAAGCCCTATATCTACATGATTAGAAGTGAAACATTCCTCTTTCACACCTCCTAAATTTAACAACTTCCAACGACCAAACACTCCAAAAATGTTTGGAACAATCCTCTTCCATCATGTAGGAAGAAAAATGTAGAATATGCAAGATTCAAAAGATGATCCTCACACATCTTGTTTCCTTTCTTTTATAGAATTTAATAGATTTATGTTTCATGTTGATGTGTCTTTGCACCTGAGTCTTCTTTTCCTACATCTGTGCGTGCACTTGAGTCTTAATATTCCCTAATTTTATTATTTTATCTTCCTTATTTGACAGGTGTGTTTTAGTTTATCATCGGTTTAACTAATTGTTTTTATGTGTTATGTACATGTTATTATTTTGAATTATTACTTATCCTTTGCATGTACATAATTAATTTTGATTTAATATTAGAATGCACATTGTTTTTATTAATTTATCATTTATCATTTTATAAATTCTATATTTTAATTTTAATTTAAGAAGGTTCTATTAAGGGTTCCATCATCATACACATGCCCTTCAAATAGAATTCACCAAGGTTGTCTCAAGGTTTCCATATATTCCCTTCAAATAAAATTCACCAAGGTTCTCTCAAGGTTTCCATAGATTCCCTTCAAAAAAAATTCACCGAGGTTCTCTCAAGGGTTCCATGGTCATACATATGCCCTTCAAATAGAATTCACAAAGGTTCTACCAAGGGTACCATAGTTGTACACATCCCCTTCAAATATAATTCACCAAGGTTCTATCAAAGGTTCCATGACCATACAAATTCCCTTCAAATAAAACGTTTTCTACAATTGGGTTGTGAAACAACAACTGAGACAACATTAACTAAATCCAAATATATCTTATTGAGAGACAAAAGGCCAATGAGGAAAAAGGATGACACATTATTTTTCTCCCCTTAGTCAAATTTTTGCGAGTGACCAAATCTGGGTCCTTCCCTTATGGAAACATGCATCTAATGAGAAAAATCCTCTCTTATTGTCAACCCATCCCATGGAAATGTGCATTATTTATGGCATGCACTCCTCCATACAAGCCTCTTACCAATGTGTGGATATATTGGAAATCACAATCCTGTGCCTACACACAAGCAATCCACATGCATCAAATGACCCATATATGGCTCAATTTATATTCCATGTAACATTTATACCACCTTGTGTTTATTTAGACACGTTCTTTGCAGTTGCCATACTTGGAAGAACTTCTCATATATATATATATCACCAATGGTTATTTATCATACATAAATCCATTCTGATCATTTATTTCTAACATAAGCCAACTTATTTGTGATCTTCATGCAACACAAAGATTTTAAGTTTTAGCGTAAAGACGCACAGTATCCATCTCAATCATTTGGGATTAAATTCCCTCAATTAATCAAATTACTAAGAAAATATCATAGTTCCAAATGTCTAAGCATAATTAAATTTTCTAAGAGGATGGGGAAATACATACACCCCCAATTCATAAAAATTCTTCCTAAAGTTGATATCCAGATCCTCATTGATGAATCACTCAATGCTAGCACATAAATCACACAAGGACATTAACATCATAATTTAGCATAAAATCATCTCACCTAGATCTTTATAGACTGATTTCATTTAATTAATTTGGCTATATAAGTCTATCCATAAATGGAGCATTACAAGGATATAGGGATATGTGATTGTAGAAACTTATGCTAGATATTTTAGAGAACGAATGTTTTTGTTGCATTGTATGAAAACAACCATTATTCAAAACAAACACATTATGACAAAGTTAAATCATGTTAGCACTAATTTGTGGGAAAACAACTAATCAAGTCCATAAAAACAATTTGTTTACCGTCTTTGCATTATCATCAACTAACTATACAATCTTAAATAATCCTTCACATAAATGACTAGTGACAATATAGTTGGAGATTTTGAATACTTTTGGTAGATACAAAGCAACCAATGTATTACGATAATTGACCTTCTTTAAGAAAACATTCATGAGCGAGACTATCTAGCAATTAGAAGTTATAAGATCAACCATGGAATCAAATTTCAATACATAGTTGTTAACATTTGTCATCAACATCTAAGAGATAGTGTTTCTTTTATGGACTTGTTTCAATGATACTCGGTTTGAACAAGTATTCATAGACCTTTTTTGTTTGAATAGTAAAACATAGTTTTTAAGTAGCTTATGAATTTTTTGAACTAGCTTTCAATAATTCTTGATGATATCTGTTTGATAGCTACATGCTACTATGGGTAATTTGGGTGCATCAAAAAATGAAAAATGTAATTTGGAAAATAAAAACATCTATGAGACAACATTAACCATGAAATGAAATAGGCCATTTAAAATTATGAGTGTTTTACAAAAAAGGCCATGTGCCCAATTTATAAAATATATATTAAAAATTGAAAACATTAAATTGAGCTAAAGAAATAGTATCATGACAAGTTAAGAAACAAAAAACAGAAACAATTATATTACAATTCTACTATCTTATACTTGGTTGTCTTATTTTCACTACTAGCTTCTACTCTAGGTTCCCCGAACCTAATACTATGCCAGGGTTAACCTTGACTAGGGAATGAGTCAAATGGTTGAGCCCTTAGCACATGTTTTTGGGCCCATGTTATTTGGTGGCCAATGGTATTTTTCCAAGGTATTTGGTGTTTAATGGTATTTTGGTGGCCCATTGATTGTCCCATGGTATTACATGTAAGGAAGTCTTTATAAGGATTGAGAAAGATCCATTGTAAAGTGGCCTTGAGGTGAGTAGTGTCTAGCTCACTTGGCTAAGCTTCGCCCTTTTAGGTTAAGGGAAATAGTAGATCTATTATGGGGATTTTTCGCTGTTTTGGCCCATGTAAATATTATGTGTCTATATTAAATGTGTTTCTATGTGTATTTGTGTTCTATTATTAGTATTATTGATGCTCGTTTATATCCTAATAACTAGTATCAAAAACATGATGGTTTGTCATATAATTGTGCTAGTTGTGTTGTACTTGGTTCTGAATTAATTATGGGGTGCATGTTCGGTAGTAAATGATACCCTAGCAGTATTTTTTGGTTCCTTGTTCAAATGTAATTTCCTTGGGTGGTAGAAGAACAATGTATTTCTCTTACGCATAGAGAAGGGATGTTTCATTTGGCATGGAATGGAGCACTAGATACGTATGAGGGTGGAAGGTGTACTCGTATTCTAACTTGATATAGATAGGTTGAGTCCTCTATTGTGGGAGGAATGTGAGATGGTTTAATCCCAGTTTTTGTACCAAGATTGATGAACCATGCATTTGAAGAGAATTCCCATAGAACCAATGGTTACAGTCGTTGAGGACCCATGTAATCAGTAGATGGATTTCTCTTTATATGGATGTCAATGATACAGTTGGATGAAGTTACAAAAAGAGCATGGCTAAAAATGAACAAGTAGATGAGAAGGAAAGAGAGCATGTAAAAGATAGACGATGAAGCAACTGATTCCGATGGTGTAGTCATCATGAAGACACATAAAAATGTATTATTGGACCAGTTTGCATGTAAATTGGAATATGGATATAAGACCTGGTAAAGCATCCATACCCATAGTAACTCATGAGTAAAGTATAGAGATATACCTAGGTGATAGGGGGTGTATGGGAGATTCCTTTGTAAAACATTGAGGGGGGTTGGTGTTTACTCCAAGTCAATATTAAAGGGGGGATTGTTAGGATTGAACTTGACTAGAGAATGAGTCAAATGGTGTAGGTATTAGCATGTTTTTTGGGTCCCATGGTATTTGGTGTTCAATGGTATTTTGGTGGCCCATGGTATTGTATGGTGTTATTGCATGTAAGGAAGTATTTATAAGGCTTTAGGAGGGTCCATTATAAAGTGTCCTGGAGGTGAGTGGCAGTTATCTTACTTTGCTTGGATTGGTTGGCTTAGGTCAAGGGATATAATAGATCTATTATGGCGGTTTTTCACAGTTTTGGGTTTTCCACGTAAACATTATGTGCCTATGTTTAATGGTTGCATGTGATTATGTTTTCCTCAGATATTATTATTGTTATTTGATGCTCCTTTAAATACTAATACAACCTCCTATGTCCTAGGTCTATCTTCCAACTTTACCTATGCATTACTAGGGGTATGCATGTCTTACCAGGTCATACATCCATATTCCCATTTACATGCAAACTGCTCCATTAATTTTTGTCATCTGTCTTCATGGTGACTACACCATCACCATCTATTTCTTCATCCTCTCTATTTTCCCTGTGCGCTTTCTTGCTTGTTTTATGTCATGCTCATTTATGTACCTATCATTGACGTGCATCTAAATATGAATCGATCTACCATATTACATGAATCCTTAACCAATTTAACCGCCAGTTCTCTAGAAATTGTCTTCACATACATGATTCATCAATCTTGGTCCAAGAACTGAGATTCACATTCCTCCTAAAATCAAACACTAAACCTCTCCAATCCATATCAAGCCAGGCTATGAGTAAACCTACAACCCTTGTACCTACCCAATGGTTTATTCCACAATTGATGCAACATCCCTTCTCTGCACAATGTTTAGAAACATTGGTGAATCTCGCAAATTCTTAAATTTTCAACCATAAAAAGTTTGGAAATATTTCTGTAAAAATATTCAAATTTTTGGGGACTTTATATAGTTCTTTGACAATTTTGGTGATTTTTACAGTAAAAAAAATTATCCCATGGAATTTAGTGGAATCATTTTAGAAAAAAATGGAAATCAACATTTTTTTTGGAGAAACCATTGAAAAATATCCCATGGGATAAATTTTTCCCCTAATATTTTCCATGGTGGGAAAATACAAGAAATTAAATAACAAGAGAGTTGTAAAAATGATAATTCACCATAACATAATTTTTCCACTAGTCATTTATCCATTACAACTTTATTTTGTGCTTCATTTTATGATTGAGCCCGAAAATTCAATAGAATTCTTTTTCTTTGAAAACGATCTCCCTAAAAGTGGATATAATAATTGATACATAACCCTCATCTTTTTCTCAACCATGGAATAATGATTCTCTTCTAGAGCAAGTATGATTTCACTTCCTGCACCAGTTTTCCAACTTTTTAAAATGTTAGAATTTATTACTTCAATGATGATTATGCTAGATATTAAAACCATTTTCATTATATAACAATAACCATATGCAATAGGATCACTAAAAGAAAGATGAGCATAGAAAAACAATCATGGAAATATAGAAATTTTACTAAATCATGGATATTGTAGTTCGCATGGACGAGCTTGTCCACTTGGACATGCAAATTCTCTTTGATTGACACACTCTCAAATCTTTTTCTATCCTTCAATTCTATATTCTATAGTTAGTATAGGATGATCATTGGAGTATTTATCTTTCGGGGTGGGATATACTCATGATAGTCCTGCACGAGAGTTGAAGAGGTCGATGTTGATGTTTGAGTAAAATCAAAGATGCTTGAACTTTAAAATTTTTATCAAACAGTTTTAGCAGTTATGAATTTCATAAATCAACCAAATAAATCAATCCATAAAGTGCCCATATAAATCAATCAACCATGAAATACAAGATATACCTTCGGAAAAACCTCCAAACACTCAGGATAAAAACCCAACAATAGGCTTTAAGTACAATAGATAGATTTGCAGAGAATGGTTTACAACACAAGCATATTTCTTGATAAGAGGCATCACCTCATCAATAGAGAAGAGATATCCAATGTAACCATGTAAAAACAATTGTATTCACCTGTATTGAACTTTCCATATTTTTTGCATATTAACAACAATCCAAAACAACGTAACATGAAGAAGGGGGCTAATTGGAGGATTAGTAAATACACTGAGATCATACATTGAATATTCACTGATTGTATCATGCACTAGAACTCCTCTCATGCATACATTAGCGCATTCATAAAATCCAATTTCTAACTCACACTTTAGATTCTCTTGCATTCACAAGATATGCACCATCCTTCTTTAATTAACTTTAATTGGATGCTGAACTTAATGTAATCTTCTTGAACTGAATGTGAGATGAATGAATTGAATGTGAACTAAATCAATTGAATGTGAACTGCTTGAACTGAACTTAATATTCAATGAAATGTTAGGAGACTTAACTCAAAGAATTTGGTCCTTCGCAATCAGTGTCACCCTTGCATAAACACTTTGTATGAATTAAGGAGGTATTCCTTCTTTAACTGGCACATTATTTATTTACAAGTTAGGATTAATGGAGGTATTCATAATTCGAGTTCACTTGAGGCATGCATCTGCAATTAAAATTCATTCTCTTTCTCTATTGTTTATATCATTATCTTTAAATAAATATTGCATGGTCTATATATGTATTAATTAATTATTCATCTTATCATATCATACTCAAAATAATTGTTCCATACTAATGATCATATGTATTACCTCATTTCATATAGTCATATGCTAAAGTATTTCACTTTAGAGGTAGATAATCCATAAAGGAGACTTATAGCACCTAGTGACCATAACTAGCAATACATCACATAATATATCTGCATGACTTGATAAAATACAAGAATCCAATCTTGATAAAACACAAGATTCTGATCTTGATACAACACATGATCATAGTACAAGCATCTTTCATGAATAGGATTTAATACAACATAATTTCCTAACTTGATACAAAACAAGTCCCTTAACTTGCTACACCACAATTTCTTGACTTGATAAAACACAAGTCTCCTCGAGAATGACTCTTGATGTTGTACATTGAATAGTCGTGTATTGATATTTTCTTCGGGATGCCATGATTTTGAAGATTCGATCTTTTACAACGAATATATCCTTACAACAGAAGTTGTTAGTGAAAATAGAGTTTTCCTCTAAATATGGTTTTGTGGTTCTAGAAATTCTAATAATGATCCACATATTTCCATTGATTTGGTCAATCCTCACAATAATCAAAAGTTTATGTTTCCAAATTTTTTATCAAACTTATCCAAATTCATTTAATTGTCATGACTACCATTGTCGTTTGGGAATTTTTTCCATTCTAGTTACCCACCCTTTGTTGTGGTCCATGCTTACTAGGTTCTTTGTACATGCTATGGATGACATTAATATGCTCCATGATTTCTAGCTGAACCCATATTACGTTTTTCTTAGAGAAATGAAATACATCGATTTGCTCAAAATTTGATTGATCTGGTCCAAATTCAGTTGACCGCCTGCCTTCATTCAATGATGATGTCACCCAATATTAATTTCCACTACAAGAACTAATTTCACTGATTCAACACTCCATCCATTTGTATCACTAAATACTTGAGTGCACATATCTTACCGTGATTGGTTTGTATACTTGTGGATCAGTCTAGAGGAGAAGCACAGATTGATTTATCATACAATCTTCCCATTTCCTCGGTAGAATTTCGATTAACAATTTTGGTTCTCCAGATCATATACTTTTCTTGATTTGAAACATTGGTTTTAAAGGAAACTATTGTAAAATTCACACCTATCTCTTTTCTCCAAAGTTTTTGCGATCTATAGCTTCCATATTTATGACCAACTTTGTTACACCTATAAAAAGTCAATATTTTACAGGTCTTCCCAATATGTCAAGTTCTTTCGCACTTCCAACATGGAGTGATTTTGCTTGGTTGATTTTGTTTCTTGCTGCTTGCCACCTTTTTGTCTATTTCATTCATGTATCATATGCGTAACCTATTTAGGAGACAGGAACTACTTGCTTAATACCTCACTTAAGAGTTATGTGTTTTTTGTAAACTTGTCATTTATCTTAAGTTAGGTTTGCAATATTTCAATTTCTTGTTTCTTTTCCTTCAAACGCTTTTTGTTTTCATGAAGTGAATTTTTGTACTCAATATTTCTTTCATTGAGTATGACTATCTCATGTTTAGCTTGAGCTTTGCTCTAATCTTCATTGATCACTCTGCATGTTTTGTCTCTTTTCTATTGAAGTTTCTGGAGTTGGTATTTTAGTGATAGAATTTCTTCAGTTGACTTATCTTCATCTTTCCTTTTCTATTAAACTGTATCTTCCAATTTTTGTACTAGAAGCATGATCTCCTTGTATAGTTCCTTATTTTTTGACGTTGCATCCTCCAAATTTTCTTTGAATGTGTCTATCATAAGTTTATCGTATTTACATTGTTTATTCATTTCCTATAACTAACTGGTAAAGTGCATTGTTGATGTCTTTGATTCCTATTTTCTCTTTAGTGTCTGCATGACATTTGTTACAACTCTTTCTACATTTTCTATAGTTTTTCTTTGTGTTCAAATTACATCACTTTCTTGTATGATTGAAGGATTCTCTTTACTATCATTTAGTTGTAACCGTAATGCTTCATCCATAACTGCACTGGGTCTTTCTTCCATATGTTAGTTTGTTTACAGAATAAACCCTCTCTAATACCAATTGTTGGTATTAAGTTATTATTGAGAGGGGGTGAATAAGTAATTGCATAGATATGTATAATTTTAACTTATGTATATTTTCACAGATTTAAAACTTTCCATCATTCACAACAATAATGAGAACAACAAAAAATACTTGAGAAAAAATGTTTATGGATAATTATATACGAGTAATTACATCAGGGAAAGAATATAATCTCCAAGCATGAGAACCCACTCATTTCAGGTGTTAACCTGATCACAAGTCCAATTTGCGGGCTATTGGCACTGATTTGCAAAAACGTTAATATGTGTAAGAACCAAATCTCAATATTTAGGAACCAACCTAAATAGATATCAATATGATTGCATAAACCATGACTTATGGATTTAATATCTAACCTATTGAAAATTGCACCTCTCTTAGATTGTGGAAGCACCAACTTTCGTTTGTTCTCCAACAGCAACAAGAAGGAGGCTACTACCCCTTGATTTTTATCTACATGAACAGAAAGGATGCTACCACACCCTAATTGTAATTTCTAGAACCAAATGGAAGGAGGTTGCAACCCCCTGTTCATTTCCCCATCCAACCTCCATTATAAGAAATATGATTGTATAGAAAATGTTTAAATAGATAAATACCTTTCCTTCACAATCTGCAACTATTGTAGATTTTTTTATCTCCGTCTGAGTATCTACGTATGAACAAAAAATTTCCAAAAAGCATGGTGTACAAAATTATATGTGATCTGCATCCTGTCAGTTGATTTGAATTCTATGTTTGAATAGAGTTTTCAGCTCTATCACCTTTGCAGTTCTGTGGTTTGTGTCTTTTATTGAGTAGGGACTTCTCACATTAAAGATATGGGCATCCTTTTCTTCGACCACATTGAATTCTTGTTCATCATTGATTGTATTGCACAGTACAAATATTTTGTATAAAGATAATTTATGCAATCAATGAGCCATTGATACTGCCAAAGAAATTCCAACGCGTGTCAAATAGTTATCACACATATATATATTTCTACAATCTTACGTCACCTGATACATCTCTTGCTTATTTATATTTTTCCTAACTCAAGAGATGTGTCCACTTGGTGAAGTTCCTTAACTTTAGATAACTCCCCATTGGATTGTGTCTTTAACAAGTTAGGATATGCGACATATGCCAACATCCTTGTCAGACTCTTGCAGACATTGGTTTATTGCTTATGTTTCTTTACAAATACATGTACCACATACCATATTCTTTGTAGGACTTTTACACAGAAAGTTGTTTCTCTTCGTTTATAAGTCACAGAAATGGTATTTGGGAATCTGTTCCATTTTCAATGTTCTTTTATATTTATGATTATGCGCACATTTTCTACAAGGTATAACTTACATACATAATTGACTCTCTTTTAATGACACTGGAATTTATATAGAAAACATACAGGAGCGTCAATACAACAGTTTTCATTAGTTGCAATTATATCATGTGATAGTACATCAATTTCATATTTGGCATCGATGACAATACAATAAAACAATATATTGGATATTTTTTTATAATGATTTAATGGTTTGAAAAGTAGTAATACATGGTTTTGAACACCATGTTTATTGGCGCATTTACAACTCAACTTAATAACCCCTAGCACAAGTTATATTCAAGGATATTATTGTGGACTTAATATTTTCATTAGTCACAGAATCTCTTCCGATCATCTATTATTATATGGTCTGGATAGTATTTACCAAGGTGTTGGATATTTCTTGGATGTTTGTAATTAAATGGACCATGTGATGGGAAGGTGGAAAGGATGCTTTTAATATTCCATGTTGACAACTTCATTTACACTCATGTATATGACTTCACTTTAGCTATCCAAAGTTCCCGTGTGAGAATTTATTGTTGGTCATTTTGTTTTCGTTGTTTGTGGTGGAAGAGCATGAGCTTCATGCTCTGATCATTTTTCCATCCAAAACCTTAATCAACTAGTTAACTCCAGAGATGGGCATCATGAACTTTGTCTAATGGAGAATCAATGATTTTCGCATGATTTTTTCAAGTAATGTTTTGCTACACGTCTTTTCTTATTTTTATGCTATCAGTTAATTCTCATTAGGGGGGTTTTAAGGTAAAATATGGGCCTAAAAAAATGTACCATTAAAATTCACTTTATAAGAACCAAATGTATTCAAGATAATGATGTCAACCATAAGGGTAAAATTTGTACAAAAATATTAAAGGGAAAAGGAAAAAAATACTTTTTCTTATCATATTTATGGCATATCTCGTTATGGGTTCACCCAAACTTCAAGTTTAGGGACTCCTTGGATGTGAAATTTAATTCATAATCCATCCCATACCTACTCTGCATACTTCTAAGGTACCCACGACACCCAAAAATGAAAATTTCAATAAAAATGTATTTTAATATTAAAATAATTTTTTTATTGAAATTTTCATTTTTGGGTGTTGCGGGTACCTCACAAGTACGCAGTGTGGGTATGGTTTAGATATGGAATTAAATTATGTATCCAATGAGTCCCTAAACTCAAAATTTGGGTGAAACCATAAGTAGATATGCCAAAAATGAAACAAGAAAAAGTAGTTTTTCTTTTTCCCCTACATAATTTAGAACTTTTCTTTTACTATTATAACTCTTATTTTATTATTTCCCTAATGAGGCCCGATTTAGATGTCAAACCTACCCTAATGACTTCCTCTTGTAGGGTTCTCTGGTCTACTTGGGTGCATGTACTTTGTTGTTTAGAAGACTAGTTTCTCATTATCTTGGTGGTTGTGGTTGTTACTTCTTATCAGGTAATATCATGGTCCTCCTTTGAACAACTTCCATCATGGGAAGTGAAAATTTCTATAATAATTCTCTTAGTTTAGTTTTTTGCAACTATTTTTGTTCATAGTTTTGTTTGTGGAAACTAACGATTATGGGGTTGCAACTCCCTCTTGGAAAGACAAGGGTTTTAAGTCATATATTTAATGGGTTCCATCCCTTAAACAAGGTATTTGGTATTTATGGGACTACTATGAATGTTTAACTAAGAAGCTTTGATAAATATTTTTGGGCTTTATCTATATATTAATCTCTTGTTTGTTCATTATGAAATGTATGGCCCTAAGGGCATAAATATTTTTATGTGAGTTACACTCTCTATGTTTCCAAATGCTATGATATGTATTTTAAATTGGGGAAGAAAAGACATGTATGTGTTTTTACTTCGTGCTGGAAAATATTCAATTTTTTATTATTTTTCTTCTTCCAAATTTGGAATTTATTAACTGCATACACCTTGCATCCTTTTGTTATGCACTTTTTTATTTGTATGGTTCATAATTGTGTGACATAAATTTTCTTTGGTATACCTTGTACTATTCTTTGTTTTCCTTACTTGTAAGTACACGTGTGGGTTTCATTGAAGCAATCTAGGTTTACACGGTTCTTTCCCAAACATCTCATTCCTATAAGATTATCATAGTATCCTAATGGTAAGATATTAAAGTCTACCTATATTTGGAATCCATTCATTTCCAGTTTACATCCTTTAACAAATTCATAAATTTTTCTCTTTGTACTAATGGCCAGTTGTGTCAGCCATGATATGTTGTGTTTAAGCTTGTTTAATTTTCAAATTTCAATAATTTTTGGAGAAACATATAAAACAATATCCTTGGTCAATTAAAATGGAGATAGCATTAGTTGAGATATTACCTTCTATTTTGACCACGGTGTATTGATCATCTGCCTGTATGCCCTTTAGAGAAGCACAAGTATGGGGCGTTCTTGCAACATGTTCCATTGTTACGTATTCTTGCAAGATATTTAGAACTTTGATGTTTTTATGTGGAAAATATTTGTAGTACTAGGGTACTTATTGTTAGGATTAATTAATCCTCCTTTGTCCAATATAGTCTATTTGGTCATTTTGCATAAACTAGGAAGTTATTATCACTATACTAGAGTATGGGGGACACACCTAGGGCTTATATTCCACTTAATACATCTATACAGATGAGTTTATGTTCCTTTAGGACCAATACCTACATTATAGGATCCCACTCTGAGTGCCAACAACAGTCGCCTTTAGTTGGTTGTGGTAGGTAATCTATTATGCTGAGTTATCCTCTAGTTACTTTTAGTTAGATAATTATCAGTTATCCTAGTGCTAGTTTTGAATGCATGCAGGGAAAGTGACACATTGTTTCCACCTACCTCATTAGTTAAATGATTGTAGATTGATTTAGACATTCAGAGTTATACTAGTAAGCTGTAGATGTGATTTTTCCACACTGACTTAGATAACTAATTAGTTAGAGTTGGTAGATTTGAATCTTGTCCACAGTATTCAAATTATATTTATTGTATAGTCATTGTATTATTGATTAAGTAATGATGGTTATTGAGCAATACTTGTCCGATTTTTGTGAAATTTCTATCATGAATTCATTATTCAGTTTACATTGATTTGATAATTCCATTACACACTTCCTTTCATATAGCTCTCATTTTGTCTTGTAGATATTTTGTTTATGAAATTTAACGAGGTATCAAAGGCTATGTTTAGAACAACAAAAAACCTCAAAAAACCTCCATGCTTTCACTAGAGGTAGCTAAGTTTCCACATAATTCTTGGAATCATTTCATTGCTCCCTCTAGATTATGTCTAGAGAAGCCTATCCAGGTGTGACAGACTTTGAAAAATTTCACGTGTCGAGGTGAAAAGGTTTGAATTGACAAATGTTTGCGAATTGAAGTTTGCTTTTCTGTTAATTTCCATGTACCAACATAGCTCTTAAATATTTTTTATCAGTATATAGTGAAATAGAGAATTTGGCTCCTCTATCACTTAGAATCCTTACAGTATTAAATTGCATTTATTGGATGGAAGATATGCAAACAGCCTTACGCCACGGGGTATTCACTTAGTGAAACCATGTCATAGAACCTTCATTCATGGGATATTAAAGAATACCCCTAATTTCACTAGATATTGATAATTACTTACAAAATCGTTTTGTTGAGCACCCCTCCCAATACATATTTCCAATTAGAAAACCCCTCATTTTACAATATATTCCTTATTTTTACTCGAAACCACTTTTTATACTCCCCAATATGGATAAACCCCCATATCATATTCCCTACCCCCAAATACCTACAATATATTGACCTTATTTTTCACAATTAAAATGACCCCTTTATTAATGAACGTGATCAGATATTGCTCAACAAGGTGAATCCCTTGTGCCTTGCGCAACAAAGGCATGTTTAGGATGGAAATAGGAAGAGAATTCGATCCCCACTAGTATGTTAAGAAATCCAAGTTTCTGAATAAGCTATATGAAGCCTTCAGATAGATGTGCATCCACATATCCATGGATTTGTTATTCCACCTTGAGGGACTCAGAACGATGAATGAAGTATGGGACAAGATTGAATGCTTATTTCAAAAACATTATGAGCTTAGAGGCCATATTCTAGAGAATGAACTCATTTCACTCCATCCTAACAACTTTGACACATTTCAACAGTTCTTCTTGAAATACAAAGCCATGGTCTTGCAATGCAAGCAATGTGGGATAAAGAAGAAGGTTGAGCATCTTGTACTATTAATTATGAGTAAGCTTGGATTAGAATTATTATTCTTTGCATCCACACTCCACTCCAGAAGAGTATCCATTCCAAATGGGAAAATTCCTTCTCTAGATAGATTTACAGAGTGATTGATCCAGGAGCAAGAAAAATTTATTCAGATGGGAGTGCTCAATGCCTCCAAGAATCGGTCCCTTTTATTTGGAGACTCTAGTAATGCGCAGGCAAGAGGGAAGAAAAAAGGAAAGGAGACAAAAATTAGTGATTCGAAACCAAAGGAGAATAAAAAATATTTCGATGGAGCCTCAGGTTCCAAGAATAAGAAGAAATTTGAGAAAGAATTGTGTTCCTATTATATGAGAGGCTTTCATAAAGAGAATCAGTGCGTGAAGAAGTCCATTGACCAGATGTAAAATTCCTTGACCAGAAAAACATTACCCATCCTCAAGGTGCAAAGAAGTCTGAATTTAGGCATAAGACATAAGATCATGAGAGCTTCCATGCCTTGAAAGTAAGCTTCTCTTTCTCAAAAGCTTATCTAATTGATTTAGGAGCATCCAACCACATGGTTTCTTCCAAAGAATCCTCCACCTCTCCAGATCTCTCAAGAGGACCTAGCATTCATATAGGTGATGATTCATAGATCCTAACTATAGGGAGAGGTTCAATTAAAATCCAACATGGCTCATTAAAAAATGTTCTCTATGTTCCATCTCTTTCACCAAATTTGTTATTTGTATATTAGATGACACACAACGGCACACAAAAGCAAGTAGTATTTGATCCTAACTTAGTGGATATATCATATATCTCAACTGGGAATATTGTAGCGAAGGGATTTGAAAACCATCCATCCAAGGCATATTAATTCTCACACTTCCTGCCATACTCAAATCCAGTACAATCTTAGCTCCCATTCGAAAGGGGAGGTGAAAACATTCTATATACACCTTTTACAAATGATGTATTGTCTAATGTTTTAGATTTAGAATATGAGGAACAAGATCAACATAATATTTATATTGAGATTCAACCTCAACAGTATCTAGATCCAGATCCAACGGTTATTCCAAATCAGAGGCCTAAATGGGCACAAAATCTCATTGAAGCAGTTGGGAATGTTGCTAGGGATCATGTTAATAGAATAATACTGAGGCCCCATTATCAAAATGTAGTATGTTTCACTCTCGCATTCAATTTCACTTCCTTCATTGAGATGCAACAAGATCCCTAAGAGATTCTACTTGATGGTAAGGACTAATCCACAAATTGGCACATTGAAGAACAAATTGGATCAAGTCACTATTCCTACAGGAAGAAAAGGAAAAGGTAGCACTCCTTCTCCTATCCATCATAATATTGGAAGAATATCAAAAAGTCCACATGGGAAATCCTAGGAAATTAGTGCACACAAGAACCAACATCTTGCATTACTGGTCCACAAAGTTGCAGATTGCAACAA
>LPNX010199819.1:748851-772900 GCA_001517045.1 Pseudotsuga menziesii | reverse complement strand
TACGATTAATTAATCCTCCTTTTCCCAATATAGTCTATTTGATCATTTTTCCTAACTTAGGAAATTATTATCACTATAGTAGAGTATGGGGGACACACCTAGGGTTTATATGACACTTAATGTATCTTCATGCATGAGTTTATGTGCCTTTGTGACTAATCCCTACATTATAGGATCCCACTTTGAGTTCCACCAGTAGTCACCTTTAGTTGGTTGTGGTAGCTAAGAATTTATGATGAGTTACTCTCCAAATAGTTTCATCTATATCATTATCATGTATCCTAGTGCTAGTTTTCCATGCATGCAGGGAAAGTGGTGGCTTTTGTTCACCTAGCTCATCAGTTAACTGATTTAGACATCCAGAGTCATTAGAGGAAATTTCAACTCAGGATGGGCCTTTTAACTTTTATTCAAATTCCATGTCATCATGTGTTAGCCAATGAAATTGATTTAAATTTGAAATACCGTATAGGTCTTAAACACTTTTTTAATATAAATTTGGGGATAGGTATCATAAAAAAAACTACTTTTTTGTTTGTATTTGTTACATATCTCCCTGTGTTTTTACTCAAATTTCGATCGAGAGAGCTCGTTGGATGCGGAATTAAATTCCGCATCCAATGAGTACCCACTTGGCATACTTTTGACGGACCCCGCTACCCCAAAAACAAGAAATACATGAAAAAATAGAATGATGATGTCATCATTCCATTTTTTCATGTATTTCTTGTTTTTGGGGTAGCGGGGTCCATCAAAAGTATGTCGAATGAGTACTCGTTGGATGCGGAATTTAATTCCGCATCCAACGAGCTCTCCCGATCGAAATTTGAGTAAAAACACAGGGAGATATGTCAAAAATACAAACAAAAAAGTAGTTTTTTTATTTTCTTCCTCCAAAATTAATAAATATTATTTTATTATTTTAACTATTATTTAATTAGTTCATTTTAGGAGGCCCATTTTGAGTTGAAATTTCCTCTAATGTAGACTAGTGAGCGCCAACTATGTTTTTCCCACACTGAGTTAGCTAAACAATCAGTTAGAGTTAGTAGATTCTAATCCTATCCATCGTATTCAAATTCTATTTATTGTATAATGATTTCATTATTGATTAATGAATGGAGATTAATGTTGAAATTATCTGAGCAATTCTTGTCCAATTAATCTAAAATTTGTGTCATGAGTTCTTTTCTCAGTGTACAATGATCTTAATTATTCCATTGCATAAGTCCTTTCTAATATCTCTCATCTTAGCTTGTAGGTCTATGGTTTTTAAATTTCACACTTGGAATCCCCAACATTTTACTTTCAGTGGAGTTGTTTTAGCTCCTTTATGCAGTGCTGGTTTGTTGACACTTTGTGCTAGCAAACTTGGTTGAGTCCCAAATTTTCCAAAATTTTGATTTGTTGAAAATTTGTTGTTAATCCTTTAGTATGGGGGTGGTTTATACCCTTTCTTTTTGTTTTTAGAAGAGGCCTTAATATTTCTCTCTTCTTGTTTATGTTGTCGGTCCTCTGTTGATTATGATCATAACATAGTATTTCTTGTATAAGAATGCATTGAATATCTCGGGGGCATCAAATTAAATTCTATATTTAAATTAAGTAGGAAGACATCTTGGGAACTATTGTATTTTTAGTTTTTCATCTTTTATATTAGGCACATAGTGTAGAAGGCCTAGGAATTTGTCGATCAATACATCCGTGGTTACAGAGCCCATTTTTAACTCATGGAATTCTTTTATTTTCTTATCAAAGAATAATTTAGACATGTATTTCTCTCAAAATAATTTCTTAAAGGTATTCTACTTGAGATCATTTTCTTTCAGTTTTTAATTTTTAAATCTCGCCACCACGTAGGAGCGTTACTATTCAGATTCTATATGGGTAATTGAGCCTTCATGCTGCTAGAATATTCATGTACTTCAAAGTAATTGCTCATCCTCAAAGTCTTTCTTCATCTTTTTCTCCTCCATCCAACTCTCCTTCAAATGTTGGAGCATTTATTTTCATGAATTCTCCTTGAAAACAAATATCCTTTTTTATGTTTCTTCTTGTATGGGGATGATGAATATGCTTTGGAAGAATTATTGTTGTAGCAATCCGTGGTATTTTCAAAGGACGAGTTTGAATGTTCTTGGAGTTTTTTATGCTTTTCAAGTTCTGGGATGATAGCTCTTTTCTATGGTTCCCTTTATTCACTGGTTCACTTGTTGAGTGTGTTGTTTGATGCATGTTTTTCTATTTATTTAAGTGCTTGCAACATGGCGTCATTTAATTAATGTTGTTCCCATCTTTATTTTATGTTCTCATCCTTAAATATTTTAAATTCAGCTTGTAGAATCTATATTTTTTTCAACAACTTAGATGTCGTGGCAACCCCAAGGCTGTCATTCCGTTCTACCACTAATTCGTCTTCTCCAGGTGGTGAATTCATATTCCCATGCCCACTATCAACATTTTCAACATTCATGGTGTTCATTAATTTCTGAAAATAAAATGTGCATCCAATAACATTTATTATATTTCTTTAAAATCAATTTGCAGCGGTTTAGTGAAAAGCTAATAGCTCACTAATTGAGGATTTTAGTTTGGATTGCATATTATGCTCGATCAAGTTTTAGCCAATGGAGGTATTTAATTTGGATTCCATATTATGTACACACTGAGGAATTTAGTTTTGATTCCATATTATACTCACATAGAAATTCTATTTTATTATGTTTAACTTATATAGGCTTAAGGGACTTCATCCTAGGATCTCAATTTGAGATCATTTTTCTAGAGAGAGTTATGGGGAGCTTTCTCTCTAGGCTATAAATAGTCTAGTATCCTTGTATAGTTTTTGAACAAAGAATATTACTGAACCCAATTTAATGAAATATAGAAAAGATTAAACAAAAGAACATAGTTGCATAACTTAATGAGTACATAAATAAAGACTTTCATCTTGTAAAAAGACTATAGATTCATTCAAAATCTCACGATAAACTAGATTAGTAGTAATCCATAATATAAATATTTTTTTAGAAGATAATATAGAAATAATGAATTACAACCTATACAAACATGACATTCATGAACAGATTTATCAATCCATATATCGGAGAAAAACTCATCATAATCTAATTTTGTATAAATTAGAAAATAATGTAGAACTGTGTATCAGTCCTCACAGGGGCTTCACTTGTTGACAAACATACTATCACGTTAGTTCATATTGTGGGTTTTAAAAGTATCAAAAATCAAACGAATATATTATAGGTATTGGGCAGATGAGGGGCTTAAGGTGGGGCTGGGTAGGGTGGTTTATAAGGATTGAGCTATAAAAAGAGGTGGTGAGGAGGTTTTAAGTATTGGGAGGGGGTTTCAACAAAAAGAGTTTGGGTCAATTTCTCTCAAAATTAAGGGTATTCTTTAATATCCCACGATCGCACATGCTATGTGAGAGGTTCACTAAGTCAAGTCCTTGTGTCAGTCCTCTTTGCTTGTTGATTTTTTGATTCATTCAACAAGTCACCCTCGATCTGAGCTAAGCATGCTTGAGATACTAGAAGGTATTGATGAATTTTCTATCTTTCTTTACTAATTAGGAGAGTAGTCACAAGCTCTATTTATGAGCCCTTTGTCGAGTCTTGTAAATAATTCCTCACTTTTCCCACCGTCTTTCTTAAACTCACCAAAATATCACTTTGGTAAAGTGAGAGCTCAAAGAGATACAACTAAACCCTCCAGTGAAGTAGGTAACGCTGCCCCTTGCAATGTCCTCTCTGTTCTTTATAACTTTCTTTGAGGAGAAAGGATTCTATCATTTAGGTTTAATCACTTTGTTTAGTCACTAGTTATACTAATTGTTTGTTTTATCTTTACTTAATAATTTGATTTATTTATAAACTATCACAGTTTATTTTGTTTAAATAATATAATATTTAATCCTAACATCTAGTTTATTTTAGTTGTCAACTACTCAACCATTATGATCTCTTGCCTGATCCATCCCTCTTGAAGTGCGAGTCCGATGATAGAAACGATAAAAAGAGATACATGATATGCAATCTAATAATAATAAATTTGTTTCTAATTCTCAAGAGGTCCTATTTCAACATCCGTTATCCACAAGGAGTCTAAGTGCTCTTGAACTTTACTTCTCAACACTTAACTCAAGAATAGTTCCAGTGTTCCTGAGCTCACTGCTGAACACCACTTAAACAAAAGTCTTGGTGCTCTAGAGTTTGTTTCTCAACACCATTAAACATTATTAAAAAAATAATCTAAGTGTTCTATAGTTTATAGATTGACACTTATTAAACAATTACATAAAGACAATAAAATATTAAAAATAGATAATCTGTGTTTATGGGATATTACAAACTCATATATATCACAATGTTTCCACAAATAAAGTCTAGGTAATTTATGAATCATATTATATAGAAATATAGTGCTAGATACTATGTCCTCTACTAGTCTACTATAAGTATTTGAATCATTAGTAGTTGAGTAAACATATTGGGCCTAAAATCTTGTGGTGTAAGATCAATATGTCAACTAACAAGGTCTAGCTTCCATCCCTTGGACTGTACTAATAAGTTTTAGAAGGTTTCAAAAAGAATGTTAGCATTGATAAATTTGATGGTAATAGAGGCACACAAATAATTGAATCAATTCCATAATGAACGCGATGCTTCTCTTACTCTTTATTCATAAGAAAGAGATCGTGCTTGATGCTTAATACTTACAATGAACTTGAGGGATTGTATTTAAACACTTCTACATGCAAACTTATACTCTCTAAATTGAGAGTCAACTTACTCATATTTCATGTGACTACATGCAACTCTAATTAGGACTCAATTAAATCCTTGCATGAAATAAGTAATTACTATTTTCTAACTCTCCCCCTTAATTACCACCACTAAATATATGATCTAACTATTGCTAATACATATCACCTCTAAGGGCTTTAAAAACCAAAAAAAGAATTCATGTTGGTCTATGTGTAAGCTTGGGTGACAAAACATCTCACATTCACCTTCTTTGTTGCTATGTACTAATGAAATTTCTTCTTATACTTCCTTCTCCAAACATTGAAGCTTCCAATGTTCTTCTTTTACTTCATGCTCCAAACCTTAAACTCTGGATAACTCTTCTTCTTGTTACAAATATGTGCAAAATTGCACCATTATTTTTAAAATCGAGAACTCTAGATGTAAAACCAATGATCTAAAACATATTCAATGCTACCTATAACACTTGCAAGAGATTTGTTGCAGATTCCTTCCTCGAGCTCTTCAACTCAATGCATTACTTCTTCTAGTCCTTCAAATTTTGCTGCTAAAAAATGTAGGCTATAATCTTCAGTTTCTTTTGTCTTTGCAAGCTAAGTTTCAATAAATGACAAGTCTTTCTCAAAATTTGTTTCTTAAGATTCAAGTTGTTCATTCCCTTCTCTTTAGCTTGACTCTAGATTTCAACTTCCTTCTTTCAGCCCTCATCCTTCCTTCTTTATCACCACTAAACAAATATGGGTTTTCTTAACACTACCTTAAAGCAAAATCTTTATAATAATAATAATAATTCTGCTGTTTTTATTCAACTTGGTTGGACTATGACTCTTTCATTTTTATACGTAGTTTCTTATTATTCAAAAAATACTTTTTTTTTAATGAATATATTTTTTTATGAATATATATGGATACAATTCACTTAAGCAAATACTTATTTTCTCACACTTCTAACATAAACCACCTTTTTAAATATGGTGTTTAAAACCAAACTTAAAGTGATTCCTTTTAACTTTACACCATATAAATCCAAAACAAGTTATCCACATAACTTTTTTTTAAATAGGACGTCCACTTACCCTTGAATAGGATACTTTGAAGAATATTATTTATGAGGTGTACTTCAAAACAAAAATGTTGATAAAGAAGAACGTAACCTTGAATTACAAACTACATAAACATGACATGCATGAACAGATTTATCGATCCATACATCAAAGAAAAACTCATCATAATCCGATTTTGGATAAATTAGAAAATAATCTAAAAGTGCTTATGAGTCCTCTTTGCTTGTTGATTTCTTGATTCATTCAACAAGTCACCTTCGAGCTGAACTAAGCATGCTCGAGATACTAGAAGGTATTGATAAATTTTCTATCTTTCTTTACTAATTAGGAGAGTAGTCACAAGGTTTGTTTATGAGCCCTTTGTCGAGTCTTGTAAATAATTCCTCACTTTTTCCACCGTTTTTCTTAAACTCACCAAAATATCACTTTGGTAAAGTGAGAGTTCAAAGAGCTACAACTAAACCCTCCACTGAAGTAGGTAACACTGCCCCTTGCAACGTCCTCTCTGTTCTTTACAACTTTCTTTGAGGAGAAAGGATTCTATCATTTAGGTTTAATCACTTTGTTTAGTCACTAGTTATACTAATTGTTTGTTTTATATTTACTTAATAATTTCATTTATTTATAAACTATCACAGTTTAATTGTTTAAATAATATAATATTTAATCCTAACATCTAGTTGATTTTAGCTGTCAACTACTCAACCATTATGATATCTTGCATGCTCCATCCCTCTTGAAGTGGGAGTCGAGTGAGTGTTAGAAATGATAAAAAGAGATACATGATATGCAATCTAATAATAAGCAATTTGTTTCTAATGCTCAAGAGCTCCTATTTCAACATTAGTTATCCACAAGGAATCTAAGTGCTATGTAACTTTACTTCTCAACACTTAACTCAAGAACAGTTATGGTGTTCCTGAGCTCACTGGTCAACACCACTTAAACAATAGTCTTGGTTCTCTAGAGTTTGTTTCTCAACACCATTAAACATTATTAAAAAAATAATCTAAATGTTCTATAGTTTATAGATTGACACTTATTAAACAATTACATAAAGAAAATAAAATATTAAAAATAAATAATCTTTGTTTATGGGATATTACAAGCTCATATATATCACAATGTTTCCGTGAATAAAGTCTAGGTAATTTATGAATCATATTATAGAAATATAGTGTTAGATACTATGTCCTCTACTAGTCTACTATAAGTATTTTAATCATTAGTAGTTAAGTAAACATATTGGGCCTAAAATCTTGTGGTGTGAGATCAATATGTCAACTAACAAGGTCTCGCTTCCATCCCTTGGAATGTACTAATAAGTTTTAGAAGGTTTCAAAAAGAATGTTAACATTGATAAATTTTATGGTAATAGAGGCACACAAATAATTGAATGAATTCCATAATGAACGCGATGCTTCTCTTACTCTTTATTCATAAGAAAGAGATCATGCTTGATGCTTAATACTTAGAATAAACTTGAAGGCTTGTATTTAAACACTTCTACATACAAACTTATACTCTCTAAATTGAGAGTCAACTTACTCATATTTCATGTGACTACATGCAACTCTAATTAGGACTTAATTAAATCCTTGCATGAAATAAGTAATTACTGTTTTCTAACTCTCCCCCTTAAATAATATTGTCTCTAAGGGGTTTAAAAATCCAAAAAAGAATTCATGTTGGTCTATGTGTAAGCTAGGGTGACAAAACATTTCACATTCACCTTCTTTGTTTCTATGTGCTAATGCAATTTCTTCTTGTACTTCCTTCTCCAAACATTGAAGCTTCCATTGCTCTCCTTCTACTTCTTGCTCCAAACTTTAAACTCTCGATAACTCTTCTTCTTGTTACAAGTATGTGGAAAATTGCACCACTATTTTTAAATTCCAAAACTCTAGATGTAAAACCAATGATCTACAACATATTCAGTGCTACCTATAACACTTGCAAGAGATTTCTTGCAGATTCCTTCCTCGAGCTCTTCAACTCAATGCATTACTTCTTTGAGTCCTTCAAATTTTGCTGCTAGAAAATGTAGGCTATAATCTTCAGTTTCTTTTGTCTTTGCAAGCTAAGGTTCAATAAATGACAAATGTTTCTCAAAATTTGTTTCTTAAGATTCAAGTTGTTCATTCCCTTCTCTTTAACTTAACTCTAGATTTCAACTTCCTTCTTTGAGCCCTCATCCTTCCTTATTTATCACCACTACAAAAATATGGGTTTGCTTAGCACTACCTTAAAGCAAAATCTTTATAATAATAATAATTCTGCTCTTTTTATTCAACTTGGTTGGACTATGACTATTTCATTTTCATATGTAGTTTCTTATTATTCAAAAACACTTCTTTATTTTATTTTTTATTTTTTTTAATGAATATATATGGATTCAATTCCTTTAAACAAATACTTATTTTCTCACACTTCTAACATAAACCACCTTTTTAAATATGGTGTTTAAAACCAAACTTAAAGTGATTCCTTTTAACTTTACACCATATAAATCCAAAACAAGTTATCCACATAACTTTTTTTAAAATAGGACGTCCAGTTACCCTTGAATACGATACTTTTTAAGAATATTATTTATGAGGTGTGCTTCAAAACAAAAATGTTAAGAAAGATGAACGTAACCTTCAACTATTTTCTATTCAAAGTATTTTGAAACACCTTTGTATTTTCGTGGATTGACTTACTGTTATAAAGATGTCTCCCTTCACGGAACTTTTCCTCGCGGTGGATTTTCTTCTTCAACAGCGCGGCAATGTTCAACGCAGGTTTCTTCACGTAGGCTTCACTTCACAATTTATCCACGCGGAAGTTGCTATGACTGAACTTTATTTCCACGGGAGTCTTCCACTGCGATTTACTCTTCTCCACAATCTCTTCACTCAGAATTGCATGTGAATCACTCGACGGACCTTCACACTCAGACTCGAACTTAGATCCTGGTCCAATTTCTTGGATCGAATCTCTTTGAATAGTGAAAAATTTCAGCTTGCATCTAATTGCATTTACGATCAGTCTTCTTCAGGATAGATACCTTTACTTTACTTTTCTGTACAGTAATTTTCTACTTCAATGGATTTGCTCTTAGATTAATATGTAATCAAAGACAGACCAGAGACATAATCAAGCATGCTCTGATACCATGAGGAATTTTATGCACACAAATAATTAATAAATTCAATGCTAAACTAGCAGAGTTTTTTTTCTAAAAATGATAATTATTTTGATAGGTGTATATATTTTTTATTCCTAAAAATGATAATTATTATCATAAATGTATATGTATTAGAATTTTGGAGTTATCAGTTATGTTATTTTAAATTATGGTTTAAAATGATCCAAATGTACTGTTCAAATTGATTTTATGAGCCTCTAAAATTCATAATTAACAATTTCAAAAAAGTTTAGTTGATAAATACTTGGTGCCTCCTCCGGCTCTCAGTGGAGCTCCACAAAATCACCTGGTAGCATTCACAACAGTGTTCGTCCAGGCTCAAACCAGTGAAACCGTTTCAATGAAAATTAATGCATGTCACAGTTTTAGCATAGTTTACAATGCAGCCTATAAAGGAATAGCACTAGCAGCAGCCAGCATTGCTCGGATATACCCACTTACTTTTCATTTTAGTGTTACCAACTACCTGATCTTTTTTATTATTAGATAAAATTATTTGATTATTAGATACAACTAAAAGATTAAATTAATTGATAATACAAGTATTATTAACTTAATTTAAACTCTAATAATGATTTTTACTTGAACTAGTTATTGATTATTAATTTTTAAATTAACTATTAGACATAACTATTATGTTAAGTCCAATGATTCTATTATTATTAGCTTAAATTCAAGCCTAATAACTATTAGATACAACTATTAACTTAACTCCAATGATTATACATTAAATATTAGCTTAACTTCAACTTTAATATCTATTATATTGGATAGCTATTACATAACTATTATGTTAATTACAATAGTCATACAATTATTAAATTAAACTTAGATGAACATTAATAACAAAATATTAGATGAACTTGTACCTATACTTTAATTAGTGTATCTCTTAGCCACAGAAGTAGTTCCTGTACTTTAATTAGTCCATCTCTTAGCTAGAGTGGGCATTCATTGCATTGAAATTATGCAGCTCCCAATAAGTTTTTCATTTACCAGAGTAAGATTATGAGAACTATCGATTAGGTAATGTGCAAGCAGGGTGATAAGTTCAATATAAGCTATAAATATAAATAAGTTGGGGTAAAAGTTATGGATCCATATTTTTTATTCAATTTATATTATATCTATCCACTTATTCTAAACATATTAATCTTTGTAATATGATTAATAACAGTTACAATAAATGTAAATAAATCTAAAAACATGTATTTAAACACTTATACAAACTTAGACTCTTTAAAGTGAGACTCAACTGATTCATATTGCATGTCTAGAGCCATTACCGTTTTCTAACCAGCATTACAACAGAACATAAGAGATAATCTGCCCAGTACGAAGCATGTTCAATCGATGTGCGACGTGTGGCATATGCAGACGAATTACTTTGAGAAGAAATTCTTTCCTGATTCCAAAATCTGTTATTACGTATATACCCATGAACTGATAAAGGCTATCATGACCCACATAAGCAAAACAAAACATAGCCTTATTGAAGAAGAAAAACGGAACAAACCATAGCTTAACAGAACAAATCATACCCTTACTTATTAAATAACACAACATCAATCAAGATCCTTGAAATTGTTTCCCTTTTTGCTAAACTAGTCCCCACAAATTGAGCAATTTAGTTTGGATTCCATATTATGCTTGAGCAAGTGTTAGCAAAATCTTCTAACCTAGTGTACAAATGGAGATATCGGCACGATCTCTACACTATACCTGGATTGCCTAACATTCTACCAATAATTCCTATATATAATCACAAAGCTTTGCTACCTGATGTGCTTGCAGGCAGTCCCTTGCCCATCAACTGGTCAATGTAATATTGCAAGAGTTTATCAAACCCTATTTTCCATCTCTGCGGCGTTAGTCATTACAGGCTTGGCAAGGAAAGTGGGATTTTCGTCTCCTGCCATAATGACCAACACTTTCGCCTCTATATCTTGCTCTCCACTATTGCACTCTTCAATTTGAGCAGATGGTTTCCTGACAGAACAAGCCAGAATGAACAAGGCAAGTACAATCAGACCTAGCATGGCAGACACTCCAGCGATCAGATATGGAACCGGCGACTGCTTCTCTTGATGTGTAACATTACGGCCATTACCGGCTATCGAAAAATATGCTATCATCATTCCAGTGCTTAAAATATTGCAGAAAATGAATTGTCTAAATTAATGAAAAGTAAGCCAATACACTATACCACAGGAGCGGATTATTAATTATGTTGGAAGTTATTGGGGTGCATGAAGTTATATGCTATTCCAATAAAATACTTAAGGAAAAATGGATTACATGAATTATAAGCCTTTCTTTTTACAGGTTTCTGAACAACCTCTTTGCGCAACTGTTGTGAGAGGGGACCATGGAGGCAATTTCCTTTCATCGCTCTCGGTGGTAAAAGTTAAGAGATATCAAATCTCTACCTTATTACACCTACTAACCAAACGCAATACAATATAGATACCATAATCGCCTTAGCTGCTCATAAAGATTTCTCATAGACAAATCAAGGGTGAAGACGAATGTTCCACGGAAGTGAAAAAAATTTGTCACGCAATTGATTCTTTAGAATAGTTGTTTTGCTATTACTTTTTTTATTCATTAAGATCAGAATAGCATTTCATAACGAAGATATATATATATAAATTAAAAGTTAATTTAATAAATAATCAAAATTCAATTTCTTATCGAATTAAATAAATAAATTAATGAATAAATTATATATAATCACAACTCAACTTCTCATTCAGTGACCTAGAAAAGTCAAGTTTTTCATAGATACCAATTACATCACCATCTTTAAGGTAAAATATCATTCTTTTTAATTGAATTTAAATGAATAACTTTCTATAAAGATAGAACGAGACACATCCCCTTAACATTCATGAATCTAAAAAAAATACACTTACAATAATTGAAAAGGCCCGAAATACATCATCATCCATGATGTAAAATATAATTAGTATTTTAATCAAATAAATTTAAATTGAAAAAATAGAGACAACAATATACATTCTCGTGACAATCATAATCATGAACCTAAAAAAGACGACATTAGACCAGATCCGAAATACCGTCATGATCCATTGATGTCAAATGTATTAAGATGGTGATCTTCTATTTCGATACAACTTCATAATTTTCTATTTTGATAGAACTGCATAATTTCTTATGTGGTCCATGTACAAAGCATAATTTTAAAGAAAACTAAGTGACAAAATCAAGATTAATTTATTGAGTTGGTCAATGAAAGGATGGCAACGTGGTTTCGTCGATAGTCGACAGGAAGAACTGCTTGGGCTAAAATCCCAGATTTACGCGTATCACATTTTCCGTGATACCGAATAAGAGGAGAAAGTGGTGACAGAACAAGAGAATAAAGACTTGGATGGCAGGGCAGCTAGCTACGCCTATAGAGGTTCAAGGATAAAATTTGACCTTCAAAATGCCACGCATGGATAATTTTGAAAGTGAAGTATGGTACAAATTTCTTAATGCCGGTCGTTAATAACGGCCAACTTAATTTGCACGCCATAAAGTTAAAGTTAGGAAGAAAAAGCAGTTCGGGAGTTGTTGGGTTGAGACCATTCCAATATTTATCAATATATATAAATATTTAGAAACATTTGATTGTAACATATACATATATATTAATTGGGGGTGAAAGGTAGGAGCCACGGGTAAGGTTTGATGGTTGACTGTGGTGTTAGTAGAACACTGCTACATCCTAGAAAATTCCTTTATATATATAAATTGATTAAGTAAAACTAAAGAAAATGAAATTTGTATACTTCTTACTATATGAAATGGTAGTTGAGTCATCATTAATTCATCGTAAGTGTATATCTACATGAGCCTAAAGAGGTGAAATCCCTTGAAGTGCAAACTTAAATGTATAATCTAGGGAAAAGTTTCCACCTCAAGGGATTTGATGGATCTACACTAGTCAATAATTATGGTCATGAATGGTGATTGACATATGTTATGACCTAATTAAATGTAAATAGGTTTTCACATAGTTGTAACAATTTCTACTTTAATATTTTAGCATTTATCTTGTTAGAGATTCATAAGATTCATGGAAGATATTTTTTAATTGAAAAAGATTTTGGAATGCACTAATACTATGATTCCATTTATACTATGAACATGATTTTGATATGCATCCTAATAGAGTAATAAATAAATTGCATGATTTTGATTATTAACATAAGTATGAAGCATGTGCATGCTAGCTACATGCCCATACCTCACACACATGAACTAGTATGCTTCTTTATATATATATATATATACACGATGCTTACATGAGGTCATTGATCATGTGGATTACAGTTAAAGTTAGGAATTTAATGTTATTTACAGTATATTATTTAATGACTTAAGAATAATAAATAATGGCCATCGCAGGAAGATGATGGAGCTTTTAGATGTGATTCATGTTTTGAAAAACACACATCTATTGCACAAATTTACAATGTGTATGCGTTAATTGTTTCTAGGAATGGATAGACCCAAGAAAACCAACTCCATGAATCATAGGACTGCTATCCCTCAAAATGGCACTTCTTCGTCCAGATGACAATATGAAGCTTTATATCACACAAAAGGAGAAACGGATTGAAGAGTCAATTTGCCATAGATGATCATGGTTATAATCACTCAATGTTTACTCCATCTTTTGTCTCTTTTTTTCATTTTCTTAATGCGTACACATGTGTGGAAATGAAAAAACTTGCATCCCACACACTAGTTGACTATATTCAACTAGCGTTTTCTCCTAAATGTTGTCACACGGGTTGTCTGAGGAAAAGTAGCATGCCACACGCAAGTTTCCTTTACACCACTAGTGTGTCCCTCCAAAACTAGTTAAAATTAAAAAGAGATTAATTAGAAGGTGGCTGAGTTGGATTCTGTAACCTCCCCACCTTCCCCAACTACTTCAACCTCACAATTGTTATATTCATTTTTTTCATAAAAGAATGAGAGAGGCTAGGAACAAGATGTACAACACTTAAACTAAGGTTATTATCGACGATTTTGGTTAGAAAAGAGGAGCAAGGAGACCTAGGTCATGGTTTCAAGGAGTCAATATCAAACTAAGGTATAATTGTACTTGTTTTCAAGTTACTTGATTAATAAATAGAAATTTCTTTCCTATTAAATTGTGTACACACTTTTGATCTTTAATGGATTATGTTCATAGATATTGATTCCAATGTTGAGTGTGTCTCTTTCTTATACATGTTTCAGATTTATGAAAATAAAAAATGTTTGAGGAGTGTTTGTTTCTCCCTTGGAACCAGGTTCAGTCCCTTGGTTGTTTGTCAACAAATACAAAGGTATCGACTCAACAAAGCAAGGCACAGTCAGCGCAGATGCAATCTTAACCAAGATATCTCTTATGGGTAACTTCCAGAACCATGTTTTTGTAGTTTTGTGAGGATTGTCACCTTAGTATATTGCTCGACCAAATTCGGTGGTTATATTACTTCTCTTATTGCATGCATTCGAGATATGACTCTATGTTTCCATCAACAAATATTATAACAACTAATGCACTTTCTTATTAGCGATTCCAACTAAAAACAGTGCGAAATATATGCATATAAAGACTCATTCCTAAGCAAATATACATACATTCCTTCACAACATACATTCATTTGACATAAGCACATTCATCCAATATACAGATAGAAACATTTAATGTGGAAACCCATCTAGGAAAAACCACCAAAGCGCTCTTCATCTGAAATGAGAAATATATGGCACCTTTCATCTGTGCACTCAGCTTGCAAAATCTATTCTAGATCTTATTCTATAATCTATATAGACTTCCCTCTCCTGTCATGCTTACTAGTCTCAGGTTTGTGAAGTTTTCATCTTCTTCGCTCTGTTGTTGATCCGCACAAAGCCTGGATCGACTCACTCTTCTCTACCACTCTTCGAGTCTCGACTCTTTTACTCTACAAACAGACATAAGGCAACTAGGAAGTAAGCAACCAACTGAATGAGGAGGAATTAACCTGCAAACAGCTTAGGTTCTTCCTTTTATAGACTCTTACATGTCGTACTCAACAAACTTCATTATGTTATCCGATAGGCTATCATTCCTTTTCTCATACATTTCCATTACATCAGTCAATAGGCACTATCAACAATAATTACAAAAATGCTTTATTCCCTAAATCACGCGTGACAGTAGATGGCTTGTTTCCCACGCTACCTTGAGCTCCCCTTTTTAACCAATGCACACCTTCTATTGTGGTTCTATTCGTCGGGACTAATCTGATCCCATATTCCCTTATGGCATGGACTTCTTCTCTCATGGTTGCTTATGTCGTAGCTTTCCTTCTCATGATACTTCTTCTTTCATATTTCTTCCTCCATTGCAACTTCCTTTGTTGCATGACCAAACTCTTCATCTTTCCGAACAACATTTTAATTGAATTTTGCCTATTTTTCCCTAGGGACAATAGTACCCCAACACTCACTTGTGGCTCGTCTCGAGCCATGCAAAACTACTCCAAAGACTCTACCATTGTAATGAACTTGCATTCAAAATATTGAAAGATTTTCACAATCTTCTTTGTTTCTCATCACACATCCTCTTCTGCTTTCTACAAATTTTCCACAACGTCAGGACTAATGTGTTTTGACATTGCATGTCCTACGGATTCTACTACTTGTCGCACTTTATGAGATACTATATTAATAATGCCTATAACTCTTTATTCTTTAGCCTACAATTCAACAACTTTGTGAGTCCTTTGCTACTATTGAGTGCACAGTGATGCGACTTTCTATTGTATATTTTTCATGTCAGCAGCCTTAGCCATTTTCTCTACTAAGGGAAACTTCTTCATTTCATTTTTCATGTGAGTCTCCTCCATCTCAGTAATGTGCAACTACTCTGTGATTTTTTCTAACTTGGAATTGTTGATCAAAGGTTCTCATCTATACAAAACTTGTTCGACTTCCTTGGCACATAATGCCTCTATTTCTTCTATTTTCTTCGCATATTTTACTTCTGCCATCCTTCATTCTTCCAGCACCGCTAGGGTGTACTAGGTCTCTCTTACACTTATAAATCTACGACCTTTTTTGAAGGTCCTCTTATATTTTTCCAATTCAAATGACCTTATCCTTTGCAAACATTTCCTCTATTATTCCTTCATCTGCAAAATTGTTGCAAGCGAGTGTTACAACATTTTAGACCTTGTGCATGTCCTACTCCTAGGTCTTGGTTTTTTGCTCAGTTTCTTTGACTATTTTATTCATTTTACTAACACTCAGACTCGATGAGTGCACTTACTTGATCAATGCACCTTCTCTGACGTTCATTTCCATAACTGCAACATTTTGTATCACATAAAATTCATTTAGCAACATCTGCAAAAAATCAATGGTGACATGGCCTATGTTCTTGGTTATGGTATTCAATTCTACCATTCCAAGGTCGATTTCTTCTCCCACCATTTGAGTTTTAATTGGTTGAATAGGTATCAACACCTTAGTCGGTCACTCTTCCGATGTTATTACTAAGCCTTGTGGTGTTTTCACCTTTGTTTTGTAGTTGAATGTGACATGTACTTCTTTAACCATTGTACATAGCATCTAGAGTAAGTATGTAATACTTCTGGTGAGATATGTTTGTCTCTCATATACTTTCTTAACGATCTGTGTAATGACATCTACCATTACTTCTATCAGCAGGGTAACATCGTCATTTTCAAGGCTGATAGTTCCTGCTATTTTTTCATCCTTCCTTTTCTTATGTCTTGCGTCAGGATGCTCAGCATGCTTCCTCTTATCACACACCAATAGATCTATTTGGGTTGCACTTGAATCATTCTAGGAAGGGTTGGGAGAATTCTGCAGATTGTGTACTGGTGGTGGTGGGTCCCCTCCCTATTCCCAATCCTTATGCACTAGTAGATCATCCTATCACTGGTATTCTTCCACAGATAATAGGTCATATGCGGCAGGAACTCACTATTCTTCCAACCAATATCAGGTATTGGCCTCAACTTATTCTTTAAAAAACAAGAATTGTGTCTCTAACCATTGGCATTGTGGATCTTATTGTGGCTACAACAAGATGTGATGGAAGCCAATTATAAATTTTATAATGTTTCAAAACCACTAAATGATTTCATTCGTGATTCTTTCTTGTTGTTTCACATGATGGAGTAGGACCTCTCTGTGCATAAACAATTGCACATTATTGTCTCTTTGTTTCTAATTTTTATCTTTCTCGAACCAAATATTGTAGTATCGATGTCCTCGACAATGCACTGGTATGTCTACACCTTGGTAGTTCGCTGGTTTTGAGCATGCGACAAATGAAATCAAGATGAGAAATGAGTAATGGAATGCAGTACCTTTTTCCTGCCACACTTATCAATATTCTAATAACTCATTCAACATATACTGTGACTAGTTCATTTGTACTCCCTCTACATAGAGTTCAATCACAACCATCATACCTATACTACATTGGTTTGGTCGCATCTTTTGTAACAATTTGGTAGCTAACACCTTAGCTACTAAATGAAAAGTATGGTTATTGATTGAGATTATTAGGGATCCTTTGGTATCTCTAGAAAAGTCATCCTTATCCTTTAGCTTGATCTCACGGGGTCTTCACTTAGTGAAACCATGCCATAGCACATTCGTTCGTGGCATATGAAACAATACTCCTATTTTAAAAAAATATTGGAAAATACCTCCCAAAATCTGTTTTTTTAACCCCCTCCCAATATGCCTTCCCAATTTAAAAAAACCCCTATTTTCACTGTATATTGCATGTATCAATTTTTTCATTTACATTTTTTATACCCCTTTAGATTTCTACCTAGTATATTGACATGATACTCGACATTCATTCTTTTCCCTCACCGTGCAAAATAATTATTCATAAGTGTGTAGGGTTCCTATATTGTTAAATTTCTTGCAAAATAATTATTCAAATTTTTTTATGTTTATAATGATTGGTTCCTCCAAGACCTCGTGGTTTGGAGGAACCTAAAACCACCACAGTTGTTTCCTATGCTCACATACAACCAAGAGGACGAGATTAAAACCAGGCCACAGACAACAAAGAATACAGGGTATTGTTAAGAAACTTAGTAGTTGCTAATTTATGGATAGAGAGATCACCAATAGAAAAGAAACAAGAAGGCGAATAAACTTACCTCAACCAAAGCAACGTCGAAAGAATTAGTCTCAGTTGCAAACATAGCCAGTGCCTCTATTTCACTGGAGAAGGTGGAAACTGCCACAAACCATCACTAAAACTTGATGAACAACACCTCCACAGGTATATACAGAAAATAGAAAAAAAAAAAAGAGAACTCCAGTGAAGGAAAGAGGGAACCAGGTACAAGGAATATTTGATTTGATCACTTGCCAATTGGTTAGAGATGCATTTGGGACTTTTCCAATGTTCTCAAATCCATTTCAAGGTGCACAAAAAGGTTGATTGGCTCAAATATGGTCTCCCAATTTTATGCTTCATTAATAGCATGCAATCCACCAATGTCACTCAAGTATCTACATAACTTATGGCCTAGAAACCACATTTTGGATAAAAACCTTGTCATTGTCTTGGCAAACAAGTAGTTTGACGATCAAACCCACAAATTAGTATGCCTGATAATTAGCTTGGAAAACAAGTGGTTTGTTGATCAAACATGCAAATGAGAATGCCCGAAGTGTGGATTTTTTCCCAACAATGATTTTCATCACCTTGATGCCCCTAGGTCATTTCCTTGTCATAACTAATGTTATTTTGTTCTTTTGTAGACTCCAAATCTCACTCTCTAAATCATCCATACTCTATCAAATTTATGACCAAAATATCTATAACTTCTCATGCTCATGTTGCTTAGATTGATGGTCTTTCGTATCCCTCTCAAAATAAAGGCTTCTCCTTAAAGGTTTACTATATTTGTTTGGTTTCTTCCATAGTTGCATTGTTTGGCTTGGATCTTGGCAGTGTTTTCATTGGTCACCCCAAGGTGGGATACCGATGCACTAGCTACAATGAGAGCACCTCACAACCAAGGGCATGCTAGATCTATCATATTGGGTATTATATTTATCGTTATTACTTGATCAATCTTGTAGTTCTTACATACATTACTTTATATAAGAAGGGGTTTTCAATGTATCTTGCAAAATTGATCTTAGAAATTAGGAATGTTGGGGAGGTTCAACTCTTTTTTGTTTTTTCACAAGGGTTTCAAGCCTCCTTTAGCCTAGGAAGCATCTTTCCTTCCCTCCTCTTTTTATTTGGCTTCGTTTCCTTTTGTTTCTTAGCTAGAACACATGATTCTTTAGAAGGAAAATCTAATTTCCCTTGGAGACTTGCTCAAAGTGCATTGGAAAATCAACCAACCCTACCTAAGCATATTAAATCAGATCTAATAAATAATCAAGTGGCTTTTTACCCTCTTTCTTTCACCTTTTCCCAACACTTAGTTCCCCTCAACAATCGGGTAATGGCTTCAGTCCTCCATCCTCTCTTTTGGTGATAGTTGGGCCTACTATGTGGAGGTGTGGTGCTTCACTCTAACCAACATGCTATAGGAAATACATATACTAATAGTCTTAGACAGATTTCATATATTTATTATAGCTATAAACATTATCACATAATAACCTACTAATATTAGACAAATTCCATATATTTATTATAGCTATAAACATTATCACATAAGAACCTTACATTTACACATCATTCTCAAAATGGTAAGCCATTGATCACATGCCTTCAGATCTTATGAGAAATAGCAAAATGTGTTTTTGTTTTTATTGTCATCCATGTCGAAAATCTCTTACTAGTTTACACTTTCATTAATAAATGTAAATAGGATAGTGGGATGACCGTGGATTGGAGACAACGAGAATTGTCGTACACAATTCTTATATTTTCTCAGTATTAGCACCTGTCCACTCCAAAAGACTTCACTGCCTTTTTGAATAAAACAGATTTCTATACTAAATCAATGACTAATTACATTGATTAAAAAACATGTAACGGATTAAGCTAACTTTCCAATTACAACATGCTTCCCATTTTCAAGATTATACTTGATCCCAGGCCATAATATTCAACTTAAAAGCAATTGCATTTGCCACTATTAAAGGAGCCACCTCCTTCCATTTCAAAATCATGCACTTTGCTTTTAACCACTTGTTCATTTGCTCGTCACTTCTTAGTTTCCACTACGCTATCTTGACACTTTTCAGTCCGAGAGCTACATGGTTTGTAGGACGAAGTTGGTTTATCCCCGAATTTAACCCCCGAAAAAAAGTAGTTAAGGAACTTGATCAAGATTAAAGTAATGAATTTAATCAAAGAATTAAAAATGGCCTCTTTTAAGAGTTAGTTCTATAGGATTAAACATCTTGATTATAAATTTTCCTAATTCCTAAAATATCCTGGAGGGAATTAAACTGCAAATATTTATGTGTTCTCTCCACGTGGAGTACCATCCATGCGTTTTATTTATCAAAATCCACGAAATCACTAATTCAACTTCTTAAATATTATGACAGTCATTTTATGAACTTCAAATGTAAAAGATTGCACATGACATCTATCTTTTGGAAATACCTCGAATAAATAAGAATTATGCAGCACATTGACAAAGCTCTTGAAGAAAATGACATGTTCACATGGCATCTTCAACAAAAGTTTAGATGACTAATTAGATATTATCCCATTGGCAATAAATTCATGAGCAACCTGCCCAATACCAATTAATACGAACAACTGCTATTTTAATGAAGAATGCAACATAAAGCTAAACATCAACATTCATAAAAGCATGTGAAAACATCAAAAGACCAAAGGCCTAATAGATGCTAGGCTCAAATGTCTAATTCCTATTGTGCACTCAAATGCCAACCTAAAACTGCCAAATTTCTACAACAAAATTGAACATCAGTGCCTGACAATGCCACTCTCCCATCTTACAAATTTAGCATGCACTGAACTAGAAATTCAACGCCTTCATAGTTGATGCAACTTTAACACCTGAAAAGGAAAAAACCAAGAAAATATAATGATATTAAGGTGTGAAAAATTTTAGACGACAGATTGAAAGATCGATTTGTACTATTGACCATGTCAAATAAAAAAAAATTGACTACAAACATCAACTGGTAAAAACAACATACTAATCCTTGTAGGATTACTATGAAGCGCTTGTAGGATAAAAACACAGAATGTTGGAGTTGTCCATCACTATCAATCAATTAATCTCAGGCAAAGCGTGTGCAAATCTATTTACAAGAAATGTAATCCTAAGTTAACAGACAAGATTGCAAAGTTCTATAAACAGTACTGCTGAGGAAAATCAACTGAACAGTAAAAAGCTTACATTGCCAATAATAAATGCATACCTCTACCATTGGAACCAATCGCTTCTGCTCTATCACAATTCATTTCAGTTGCTGAATTTGTAGAAAAAAAACTTTAATCAGAATTCCACCTAAGCGGTGAGCTCACATGGAGCATGGAAATTCCGTCCACGGCAAATGTCTTCCAAATTTTCTCCCGCATAAGAGCAAAGTGGTGAAACCTCCACCCCTGTGCACATATTCAGATATGTTTCTCATTTTTATCAAAACATATACTAAATTGGCCAATAATAAGTTATTTTGTAAACGAGGAAAATACTATCTATGTGTAACAATCTGGACAAGAAATTATGCATTTACTTAACCATTCTCTAGAGGGAGTACATAAGAAATATTTTTTCATGCATATGCTGGAAACCTAGGAAACATATATTGTAGAGGTCATAACTGGTTCATGAAAATCCTTCCACAGTAGAAAAAGCATACAGATGTTTTTGATAACCTGAAACAGAGCTGTGTTGTTAGGTTCCAAGCTTTTCCCCTTCCTTCCAATAATATATTAAATTAATACTAATGCATCGGCTTCATTAATACCATTGTTAGGTGGACCTTTGTTTTTTCATCTTAAAACACAGTTTGAAGTCAACCCTTCTAAGGTAAGGTCCTGCACTGACCTTGGATTGATTCTGAATGACCTTACCAGGTTGAGAAAGGACAACCCTGAGTTAAAAGGGTTTCTCCTGGCCAGCCCTTCTTTAAAAGAGAAAGGTTTTGAGCTCAAGTCAAAGTAGTGAGGTCCCAGTCATGAATATAAGAACATTAAATCTACCAGTGATAACACAATTATAATCGGTAACATATCAATGCTTCTTTCTCCTTTTGATCACTCAATCTAGTCAACAATACATTGAAGTTATAGATATGTTGAAACTTGAAATACATTAAAACATGAGAATATGTGCTCTTTTAACAGTCCTAATCTTTTTTCTGGATAATGATGCTTGAATGTTGAAGCCCATCATGCCAATGCCTATAGATTATCAGATTATCTAGGACCAATAACATTCTCCAAATCTATTGCTAGATGGCCATTTGTGTTTTGAGATTGAGTCCTATTAGAGCCTCAGCCTCTTTGAGTTCCTTGAATTGCCAATAAAAAGCTTCTGATTACTCATAATGCTAAATATGTAACTGCGAAATCTATAGAATAAACACAGGGCAATGCCACGAAAAATCAGCAATGAGGAAACAGATACCAAAATTGTTGGGGAAGGTTATGCTGACAAGATATGTACAAAGGTATTGCCAACTATTGTCAACTTTAACAAAAGAAAAAAAAGGGTGTCTAATGCTTTCTGCATTTTTAAATTTCAGTAACAAGGTAAATAATGAAGAATGTCCTTGGACTCTCATGAAACTAAAGTTAAGGAAAATAAAGTATTTTACAAGAAATAGATTGGTCGTGGTACCATATATGATCAGGTAAATTTAGCATGTTAAACATAAAATGTCGTCCAGCAAGCATAAGCAACTTTAACTCAACTGTTTAGAACTTAATACACTATTGAATCACCGTCAACATTTTAGAATAATAATACCAAATTAAAGAAGAATGACACTTATAACGAGTGGAAATAATACTACCTCTATCGATTTGCATGAACACCAATCATGCTTTTTATAAGTTCAAACATACATATTATGTTCTAGCTCACTTTTTCTATAAAAGAAAAATAGAAATCCAAGCCCTTTCTTTGTTGGAGAAGGTGGAAATTTCCATAGACCATCACTAAAACTTGATCAACAACACCTCCACAGGTATAAACAGAAAATGAAAAAAAACAAAAAGAGAACTCCAGTGAAGGAAAGAGGGAACCAGGTACAAGCCGTATTATTTACACAGATCTGACACTATTTCAAAAGAAAAAATTCTAGCAAGAACAGCTAGTGTAGAACAGCAAACCTCCTCCTATATTCTAAATCTGATAGATCTTGGCTTATGAAGGAAGATTATGTAAAAAAAAATGACAACTATGGAATTGGATGCAAATACTTGTAAGAAAAATTATTATTGTAGCTATGTTTATCCATGGGTTACTAGGCTATATGGGCCCGTGACGCATGAATCATATTTGGGTTGTAGAATGTGCCTATGTGCCATTATCACAAACCCATCCATCTGGGAAGCTGAGGGTTGCATATTTAGACTTTTCATATTTGATATGTAGGTTATTTGTGTTAATTGTAGATATACATCTTTGAACCTTTTTAAATTTCAAATGGTATATCAAACCTAAAATTTGATGAATCTGTGCCAATGTTCATATCCAATACACCCTATGCAACATACAATGTTCATATCCAATACACCCTATGCAACATATGATAGATCAACCCAACAAATTGTACTGGCAGAATCAACTTCCCAACTTCACACCCAGTCACCCCATCTAGTAATAAAAAGTAAGACAGTCTGACAATAAGCCTCAAATCCTTTCTTAGGACCTGTTCTATACTTGGAAAAGAAATGGGTCCAAGCTCATAACAAGAAGATTATAAGCTTATTACCAAGGATGAGAGAGTCGTTAAGACTGATAACTGGTTAAAAGTGTACTCCCAACCAAAAAAAC
>LPNX010199819.1:736732-746393 GCA_001517045.1 Pseudotsuga menziesii | reverse complement strand
CTAACAACATGACTCACAACAACCATATAATGCTATGTCTTCCTACAATAAGAAAGAATAAAGGATAAACCATAATCCAGAATAAAGGATAAACGATTAGCCAAAAGTTAATGCAAAGATGGAAAGAGTCAATTGTGTGAGAGGTTTATTTGTTGTATGAGATAGGAAATGAAAAATGTATGATTATGATGTCCAGTTTTAGCAACATATTCATATAAATTTATTCTTTGGGGAGATTAATTCATCAATAAATAATTTATAGCTTGATCTAGTGGTTTTGTGGAGGCATAGGCCAAATAAACCTTTTTTATTTATAACTGGAAGTGTATATATGCAAGATTGGAAGAGCTGTCAAATAAATATCGGATGGGCATAACTACAAATACTAGATGGTCAATATGTACAGGGAGATCTAGTACATCATATAGTCCACAATGTACAAGAATATTGTGATTTGTCTACTAAATATTCCGAAGAATGAAGTCTATTAATCACCATTACCATAAAGTGGCCTATAGATTGCATTCAACTGGTTCAAACTTTAAAATGAGCTCAAGAAACAAGAATTTGGGTAGATAGTGCCTGAACAACTTCCTGCCCATTGAAGACATCTGAAATAAAACGAATAAAATATCAAACACTGTACGTTCAAATTTGTGGCTTTACAGTAATTTAACTTTACATTCAATTGATCTCCAACAGGTATAAAACACACACCTAAAAGTGGTAGTTTTGCATGCATCTTTCCTCGCACAAAACTAAAGCTATAAGCCAAATACTAAACATTTGTAGTAAATAAAGCACTTAAAAAATTAGCTTGCTCATGTATAGAAGTATAACTAAACATCTATGCTCTCGTGAAGAATAAAACACTAACCTAATACAGTAGTTTTGCATGATTCTTCCATCCAACCATTATATACTATTCTTTTGAGCCATAGAAACAAACACATAATAGCAAAGAAAGTTCTTGAAAGAGATTTTTCAGGTATAAAAGTAACCATGCAAATTTTGGAATAATTACAAGTTGTATCCACTTAATAGATTGTGAATGTTCCTATATGCCTAGATTTCTTAATTGCATGATTTGGTAGGACGTTTTTACACATACATACAAAAGCATTGAACAGCACCTATCTTTTCATATGGGGAAAATAGGCCAGTAAATTAATATGCAATTACAAAACGCAACATGCAAAGAAAAAGATAGAGATTTTTCATAAGCAAAGAAGACATGAAAGCAAAATAAAAAGGACCACATGAAACATGCCAAGTTAGTTCACTCTACAATCCTCATTTTTCCTGAGTCAGCTAAAAATGATAGTTATACTATACACAATGCATAATTATAAAATCCGTTCACATTACCTGAAAGGAAACATAATAATGCACTTGCAACAGCCTCAGAGCTATGTTTGGGCCTGGAGCCTCACAAGCTTGAGATGATAAAAATTGAAAATAAAATACCGAAGAGAACAAAATGCTACTAGCTTAAGAAATAAAATGAACGCAATTTCATGAACAAATTGTCAATATCTGCTCAAAATGTCAAACATGAAAACAATCCTACTTAGACAGGCTACAGAAATTTCTGATGCCACACGTAATATATGTTCCTATTCCAGTATGAAACAACCAGTTTCCAAGTTCCAACATGTCTTTGCATTAAAAAATAATATAACTTGTTACTCAATCGTATGGGCTGGAACTAAACTCACTCCAAAAATATTTCACAGCACATGAAGTGTGCATAAAGAAATAAAGTTCACTCAGAATGATTGTCCATAAACATAAGCTGACATAACTAAGTCTAAAACTGATCTTGTATTAGCAGCAACTCATCTCTACAGCCTAAAAATGTGACTGTAATCATATAATTCATGTCTCCTGAAAACTGTAGCACATCTAAAAGTTTTCTAGAAAGCAGACTCTATTTGTAGTAATTGGCATGCTCAATCAGTTGATACATCTGCCAAATTACGAGATTTAGAAATATACACTATTAGTACTAATATGAAATATCTCTTACTCGTTCCATATAAAAAATGGCATCCAAATATTTCTTGAAACTACCTCATTTATCCAATTATGTGAGTCATTTTACTATGTTGTCTGCCTATCAATATCAGATTGATAGGTGGTTCTAATTCTTATTGTGCTTTAACTGCTTGTAATTTATGAAGAAAACAAAAAGGTAAAAACTGCTGGCATGACATGAACATACTAAAGGTGTTTTTTCTCCTCTTTTATTTTGTAAGCCAAAATAATAAAAGATTCTATTCACACATTTAGATTCTCATGATTCAGGTTTTTACAGAAACTACAGAGAAGTAGAAACATGCCTGCATACATGAAATTTCTTGAATTCAGGTTATAAAATTTGTTTTCTAAGGCATAGTTGTCCTTCACATAAAAATTTGCCCTCTTGAAAACACAGGGAATAACATTTAAAATTTACTTCTATCTAATTCATGTTTGTTCATCATCAGGCTCCGAATTCTAACCCTGAAATCAGACATCAGCAGTCAATTTTTCTCTAATTTTCCAATATTTTTAGTCTTAAATGAATGTCAAAAACTGAAATCGGAAAGCCGACTTAATCAAATAACGGAACTGGCAGCATTTTAACTCGAGACATAAAATTGGGTGCTCAGACCATTCAAATACTTTAATACTTTTAATGATTCGCCATCAATCCATCGGGTCTCAGAAATTCTATAATAATTTTACATCTATAGATAAAAACCCTGAAATTAACCAAATGACAGTTGTGAAACCTCCCCATTAAAAGAAACAAAATTGAAAGATTTAAATTCAAACCAGAGCACAGACCTTGAAGAAGCGAAGTATGAAATCTAGGTTTGAAGGCGTTGGCATTGTTTGACGCCATTCCTGCACATGTGACAAAGAAACCCCGACATTTAAAGATAAATACCACCATGTGAGCAGTCTGCATTGGACGGCTAAATTGTTGGAACTTGGCAGTGCTGTGGTCAGCAGACCCATTCAAAATTCAATTGGGATGACGGGACACATAAACCCACCACAAAACCACGACCACAAAACGGTGAATAAACGCCCTCATTTTCCAGAAAACACTGCTACCACTGCAATGCTGCGGGAAAAAACTCCCTGTTATCCAGCAAACATGATGGAGAAAACCTGGAGAAAACCCATAGAAAACCCAAAGAGTGAAAAGCCCTCGTTTTCCAGAAAACACTGTGGGGATTTGAAAAAACGCCCTGTTATCCAACCACACGATGGAAAAAATTCCCTAAACCCAGCTCGCAGGCACCTCGGCTTGGTGTAGGTGCACTCAGACCACAAGCAAAGGAGCTCGCAGGCACCTAGCAGGCAAGGCTTGGAGGACTGGTGAATGGCTCATGCAAAAATGTTGAATAAAACATACCCCAACATATTGGATATTTAAATAGTAAAAAAAAACCCTATTTACCCCTAATATACCCCCAATATATTGATTTTTAATTTTTTAATTTTAAGCCCCCCAATATGAATGGACGTGATATCATATTGGTCCCTAGGTGACGCCCCCGTGCTTGATCTTTAGCAGACTGTCTTGGTCGTTTTTGAAGAGTGGCATTGGGTTTATTCCTGCAAGTGGTCATCCTATAATTGTTGCTATCAGCTTAACACCCACTTAGTTTTTTATGTTGATACATAGGAAACCAATGTGGAATGATACCAATAATTGCTTGACACACTCATTCACTTCTACACTTTGGATGAAATGCAACATATACAACAAAGATAGTAAACCTTACTTGTTTAGTCCTCTTTCCTTTTCCATTAGAGCTTAAGAGATTTTGGGTTATCTGGTGTATATTCTATAAACAACATCTATTTCTTCATGTTGAAATATGGATATTTCCTTGTGTCGTGATCGATAAACGTTGTATTCTTAAAGTTATGTAGAATGTTTCACGACACCTGAACTCCTTCCAGCACAACTGGTGCTATGAGTGGGTACTGTGCATTCTTTGAAACTTGAATTCTTGGTGCATCAAATCACCTTAGTGGAACATATGGTGGGAAAATAGTTACAGGCCTTGATTATTCCTCCTCGTCCTCTAGTGGTGGTGGTGCTGGTGCTTTCTTATTTCACCTTCTAGAATGTTTCCCCATTGTTGTACCAGAGGGACCCAGTTGGTCTAGTCATAACCTGACCGTCGGCATAAATTGAAACTGTTCATAATCTTCGGTATCCGCAACCTATGGTGGAACGTATCCAGTGGTGTATTCCATGATGGGTGTGGGTGATGCAGTCACGACTTTATATTCAACAGTTGTGCTTGTGGTGATTCCATGAAGGTGGGTAACACTTTTTGGCCAAATTTGGCGATGAAAACCTGATTTTTTACTCATCTGCTAGATAGAATCCCTCAAAATGTATACACGCCATGTGAATTTTGACTTGTAGAAACAAATTGTAGAATATTACGTTGGCTTCCCAATGATATATTTTTTAAAGTACTCTGATGTCATTTAATGTGTGAAATTTCACATTTAATGAACTCTGCAACCTTAAAATTTTGAAGAAGTTAATAAGTGGCTCATGTCCAACCCCAATAATTCAATATTACATTAATAATTTAAATATGTATATATATACATATATATGAGCATGATCTACACAACATGAATTGTGGTCGGCATATTTTTCTGTTAATTTATTTCACAATATACAATTATTTATTATTTTTCGAAAGTGACCACATCTGATTTTAGAATCATTTTATAAACATGTGTGTCCATCCCAGCTTTTTTTTCACTGTTTTCAAAAATTGAAAAACCAAAGATACCCTTTTGAAGAGGATGCCTCAATGTGTGGGATGTGCATTTTTAAGGAATTTTTGGTTGTGTATTTTTTACCCTGTGTATTTTTCTTTGAGCTGCTTCGAAGTTGTTGTGAGATTTTCTAAGTGTAAGTTTTAGAACTAATTAAAAAAAAACCCATATGAATTCCAAACGCATGCATGATACCTCAAGAGATAAAGGATTCCGTGATGAATATATCGCTATGAACTCCGCTCAGTTATGTGCCATTAGTGGCAAAGTTTACCCCCCTAGAAGACACAGAGAAACATTCATTTTCCAGTAAGAGGGATAATTCTCTATTTTTTAGGCCCTCGATCAAGGTATTGAGCTCGATTGAGGTATTAACATCCCTCGACCGAGGTTTCTAAATAAGCTCGATCGAGTTTTTATTAAATCCTCAATTGAGGTTTTATTAAACCCTCGATTGAGCTACCATTTAAACCTCGTTTTATATTTTTTGCACAAGGACCTCGATCGCAGTCTTAAAACCTCGATCAAGGTTTTCTTAAAACCTATACCGAGGTCTTAAAACCTAGATTGAGGTTTTTTTAAAACCTAGATCGAGGTCTTAAAACCTAAATCGAGGTTTTTCTAAAACCTAGATCGAGGTCTTAAAACCTAGATCGAGGTATTCTTAAAACCTAGATCAAGGTTTTTTTAAACCCTCGATCGAGGTGTTATGACCTCGATTGAGGGTTAAAAAATTGCTCGATTGAGGTACATATTTGTGTTTTTTCTGAAAGCGCCTTGCCAAAAAGTGTAACTCAGCTCCATGGATGCACCTTGTACTGGAAATTGAAACAACAATGCTATGTGGAAACTCAGTTCAAGTCTTGTAGTTGCAGCCAACTATATCCCTCTTGAATGTAGTAGAACGAATTGAATACTCCTGCGTGGAAGGCAATAACATATTGCCGTTCATTTTGTTAGTCATCCACACAAGTGCACAATAAATGGAAAGGTATTTTTCCTTTTTCATCACATGTGTTGATCATCTAAATGATTATTAGGAAACTTCTATGCATGTCGCCACTTTCTTTTCACATTAGTGGTAGTTATTCTACAATAAATACGAAAGTGACCAAAAGGCATGCTGCCAATACTGGTCCAATATCACAGCTACCGAAGTTTGATTCAACCATCAAACATATGTTGTGAGTCCCACCATCGAATTACCAATCATAAATGGTCAATCAATATCCTCCCTACCATACTCACATGTACTTTATTTCTTGTGGGATCCCCGAATTGCAATGGGGTTGATGATTCTTTTCTAGCGAATGAACTATGATGTCAATCTCAATACTGAAGGAAATCCCATTCCTACTTGCATCATAGTGAACCACACCTGAATCAATCACCTTCACATGAGTCACATGCCAATATGCACTCCAAAAACTTTGTTCGAAGGAAAACGATGTGAGCCTAAAGCTCATTTTAGTTCTTAATAATCATTGACTTGCTTTTCTTGTGTTTTGTAATATCTTCTTTAGTTTTTCTTTCAAATTTGTTTCTTTTTTTTTAAATCCCACCAAATTTTTGTTGTTTATATTTTTCTAAACTCTGTTGTTATTATTTTATTTTTTATAAGATTTGTTATACTTTTGTTCTTTTTATTATTATTATTATTATTATTTTAAGTACTACTACTACTACTAATTTATTTATTGCTTTCAAATTAATTGATTAATGAATTTTAATTTAATATCCCACCAATCTATATTTATTTAATGTTTTGTTTATTCTCTTTTCCCTTCCTAATGATTATTAGTTAACTAGTTGTGACATTTTAATTGTGACCAAGGATATCAAAGTGCCATGTTTCTCCCATTCCCTTCAAAACTTCCCTAAGGTGGGGATATGGTGCAATGATTGAGATGTCATGAACTCAACCTGCCTATATTAATGAAATCTAGTTGTTCCTGGGGAATAACGTTGATTCCTTGTTATGTGCCCCTGACAATATACCTCATGAGTGACCATACTACGTCCTACTCTCATAGAAGCACAGACCTGATGAGTTAGAGTCTCTCTCTCTCTCATCAAACTCATTGTATCAACATTGGATAGACTTAGCTTGTATAATTTTCATCCCCATCCCATGATGTTGACCGATTGAAAATCTTTCAGAAACCTGCACGTAAACACTACACACCAAATATTTTGAAATTATGATACCAAAAGAAAACATGAGTCATAGATTTACATCACATATCAATGTAAGTGACTTATCTAGAGTCCATTCATGCCACATGCATCAAATATTTTACAATGACTTCAACATAAGCATATACGTTTACCAGGTTATAAACACCTGTCACTAATTCATGACTCATTTCATGTCCATGATGTATCAACTCCTACTTGTGTCACATGTACCTTCTTTGCATGTCACACTCAACAACTCATCATGGTACATGATATCTATCTATCTATCTATCTATCTATCTCTATATATATAAACATAAACACTAATCAACATTTTTACATTGTGATACATGTAAACACCTTAATCATCTTAAAATTGTAACAGAGAGATATAAGAATTTGATCAACGTCACATCATATCATAATCGTCTGATTTCTCCATCACATCAACATCATAGCATAATTGTCAATTAAATCATAACATGACCATAATAACATAATGATATGCAATCATCATTAATATCACATAGACAATAACATGTATCCATATGGATCATCTTCAACCAAATGTCACCAAAAGAAAGGCATCACACAGTCTAAGTCTAAGTTGCACATAAATGGTTTATTCACAACTAAATCACCTCAAAGAATAGTCATAATTTGATCTATGGTCTATAATGAAAATCTATATTTTATCACAAAAACAAGGCACTATATACACCCCCACTTCAGGGAACTTAATCCTAAAGTTATACAATAAGTAAGGAAACTGTCTATGCATCTTCGATGTGTCATCCCAAGTCATAGAGTGGGGACTATAGTTGTTCCACTAAGACTTGACATGATTGATTACTCGATGCAAAATTTGTCGAGCCTATCGCTCAAAAATATGAATAGAAACATCCATAATCCCCCCTCATTTGACATCTGGAAATGGATCAATTCAATAACATCATATTGATCGGATATATAATGACATAAAAAATAGACATGAAAATAAAAAGGCATTTAACTCAGTGATGATGGAAAAGAAATATGGTAAGAAAACAATCCCAATCTCTCAGTAATTTGAAATGGTACCACAAATTCTAGAGACAATGTGTCTCCCTTGTAAAATTTGATAGAGCTTTCCTATGGTTTCACTCATAAGAAGAATCTACCCCTAAAATCCTAACTCCTATAAATCGTGTGTGTATTTTCATAACTCTATTGTCATTCTTGGGATTCCTTAAGGCGTGCATGGATGGTCTGCATGTACTATTCCATCTCTTGGATAATATCTGGAACCAAAAGGAATCTGTCCTCCAAACGATCCCAACTCAAATGTGTCTGACATGGAAATCCTTAGAGAAAATCAAAGGGTTTCATCTATATTAGACTATGATACACTAGTACTAAATGGGTGATACATGACTAAAAAAATGACTAAAAATTGGTGATAAATGACTAAATTTTTTCACATGACTATTGGTCATATATTATCAATCACTTATTAGTCAACCAAATTGGTCATTTATCGCTTAGTCAAAAAAAAATTGAATTGCTTCATCCATTGGCGAAATATTTAGTCATTTATTTTGTCATCGATTGTTACTATTTGGTCATTTATTTGGTTATTAATTATTGTTATCTAGTGATTTTTTTTGTCATTAATTACCATTGTTTGGTAGTACATTTACTTGTTTATTTAGTCCACGATCGTTGTTAACTTGTCATTTATTTAGTCATTGATTATTGTTAACTGGTCATTTATTTAGTAATTGATTGTTATTAATCGCTCATTTAGTTAGTCATTGATTTAAGTAGATAGAGAACAAAGGAATCAAACCATGAACCTCATTCCTGTAAGTAAGGTGCTCTTTCATTGAGCTAGGACCCTTAAATAGAATCAAAGTTCACACTAAATATATATAAAAAAATATTACACTATGATTCCAACTATAGCATAAAACATATCACCAACTTTTGAAAGATGGTATCTTATGATATATGGGCTGATGCATAATCATGCACTCCTTTAAAGACACTTTAGATGCCACATAATATCGGAAAAACATGGAAAATATGACTTTAGGTGACAATTAGGGGTACTTCTCGAACTTATTTGAAGATGAAGTAAAAACACAAAAGATAAGTAATTGAATCAGCTTTCATAATATATAGCATTTATGTAGACAAAATGTGTGTAAATTATAATAAAATTAATTTTCGTGAAATTGGGTTTTCAAATTTTCAGCACATCTTAACATATATGTTTGAGCGGGTGCAACAATATATGAGGTAAATGATGTCAATTTGTGATAAAATATTGCAGACATATAAAGGACATAAGGGCCTAGTGCAACACTATTTATTTAGAATTTTTCATGAATTAATTTTTTTATTATTAATTATTGAAGTCACAAAATATTGAAATGAAAATGTTATGTGTGGGTGCAACACTTTAGAGGCAAAAATTAATGAAATCCATGATTTCTATATATAATATATTGCTCTCATCTAGTGCACCATATTGTTTTCTTGGGAAATGGTGATGGAAATCAAAAGTTATATAAAAAACAATCGATGTATCTATTTTCAAAAACTGACGTGTGTCATTTAGAAAAATAATTATAAATATATAAAACATAGTTTTGAAGGAAAAAAATACATATTTAGAATTGTAAGATCGTACTCT
>LPNX010199819.1:604232-731732 GCA_001517045.1 Pseudotsuga menziesii | reverse complement strand
AATTGGAAACCAACTAGGCTTTCATGAACACCAATTTGCATGCTATGACTAGGGTTGACAAGTTATGACATGGAACTAGGGTTTAGTGAGGTCTTTAGAAGTTATGAGATGGTACTAGAAAGACATGGACATGTACAAATTGGAAACCAGCTAGGCTTTCATGAACACCAGTTTGCATGGGTTGACAAATTATGACATGGAACTAGGGTTTAGTGAGCAATTTACAAGTTATGATATGGAACTAAAAACACATGGACATGTACAAAGTGGAAATCGTGACTAGGTTGTCATGAACACCAATTTGCATGCTATCACTAGGGTTGAAAAATTATGACATGGAAATAGGGTTTAGTGAGCAATTTACAAGTTATAAGATGAAACTAGAAACACATGGACATGTACAAATTGGAAACCAACTAGGCTTTCATGAACACCAATTTGCATGTTGTCACTAGGGTTGACAAGTTATCACATGGAAGTAGGGTTTACTAAGCAATTTACAAGTTATGAGATGGAACTAGAAACACACAGACATGTACAAATTGGAAACCGACTAGGCTTTCATGAACACCAATTTTCATGTGATCACTAGGGTTGACAAGTTATGACATGGAACTAGGGTTTAGTGAGCAATTTACAAGTTATGAGATAGAACTAGAAACACATCATTAGAGGAAATTTGAGGTCTAAAATGGGCCTCCTAAGGAAAATAATAAAATAATAATTAAAATAATAAAATAATAGTTAAAATAATAAAATAAGAGTTATTATTTTTTGGGGCAGAATGAAAAAAACTACTTTTTTGTAGGTATTTTCGACATATCTCGCTATGTCTTTACTCAAATTCTAAGTAGGATAACTCGTTGGATGCAGAACTTAATTTCACATCCAACGAGTACCCGCACTGCATACTTATGACAGACCCTACTACCCCAAAAAGAAGAAATACCTGAAAAAATGTGATGATGACATCATCATCACATTTTTTTAGGTATTTCTTGTTTTTGGGGTAGTAGGGTCTGTCAAAATTATGCAGTGTGTTTACTCATTGGACGTGGAATTAAATTCCACATCCAACAAGTTATCCTGCTTGAAATTTGAGTAAAAACACATGGAGATATGTCGAAAATACAAACAAAAAAAGTAGTTTTATTTTATAACAAATATGTCACTTCAACTATTATGGTTGACTCATTTTATTGAAATTCTATTGGTTCTTGAATTCCAAATCACAAAATTTATTGTTGGCACTTTTTCTTATAAGGCCCATTTTAGACCTCAAATTTCCTCTAGTGGGACATGTACAAATTGGAAACCAACTAGGCTTTCATGAACACCAATTTGCATGCTATTACTAGGGTTGACAAGTTATGAGATGGAACTAGTGTTTAGTGAGCAATTTACAAGTTATGAGATGGAACTAGAAACACATGGACATGTACAAACTGGAAACCAACTAGGCTTTCATGAACACCAATTTGCATGCTATCACTAGGGTTGACAAGTTATCACATGGAACTAGGGTTTAGTGAGGTCTTTACAAGTTATGAGATGGAACTAGAAACACATGGACATGTACAAATTGGAAACCAACTAGGCTTTCATGAACACCAATTTGCATTCTATCAGTAGGGTTTACAAGTTATGACATTGAACTATGGCTTAGTGACCTCTTTACAAGTTATGAGAGGGAACTATAAATACATGGATGCATGTACATATTGAAAACCAACTAGGATTTCATGAACACCAATTTGCATGCTATCACTAGGTTTGAAAAGTTATGACATGGAACTAGGGTTTAGTGAGGTGTTTACAAGTTATGAGATGGAACTAGAAAGACATGGACATGTACAAACTGGAAACCAACTAGGGTTTCATGTACATGAATTTCCATGCTATCACCAGGGTTGACGAGTTATGACATGGAACTATGGTTTAGTGACCTCTTTACAAGTTATATGATGGAACTAGAAACACATGGATGTATGTACATATTGAAAAACAACTATCATTTGTAGGGTATGATGTTAGTAATGTAGGGTATCGTATGATATCTTACAATGGTATGGTATGTTAGTATGGTATGATGTTAGTATGTTATGTTATGGTCTGTTATTGTATGTTAGTATAATGGTATGATGTTAGTATCATAGGGTATTGTAGGGTATGATATAGTATATTACACATGCATGCATGAATTAGTGTTATGATGTTAGTGTATATGTAATTTAGGTAGTGTATGGTATGGTTATGATGTTAAAAAGTTGAGTATAGACATAATGTTAAAAAGTTGATGACTCGTAAATTCTTCTTTTAATTATTGGAAATTCATAAGTTAGCACACATGTGAACCACACATATCATTATATCACATAGGTGAACCACACATATCATGTTCCAAGATCAAGTCAACCATATATGTATAAATTTGAACCTTTCTTTATATTGATATGTATAAAAATAATGTTACACAAATTGGCATGCCACATGGCCATAATACAAAATAGTGGATCAAAATGTACATCTCTGTGTATTAAAAAAAAAATTACATCTATGTATCCCCCCTAGTCATTTATTCTAGTTATCCCCCCTTTCGCTGCCACTGCCAATGTCTTCGGAGAAGTCTAGCTTTCTTTTCTGACTACTCATTGGTGATCCCCATTGCTGAACAAGAGGGATAGGTCGCATCAATGGAGATTACAGAAAAACCAAATTTTTTAAGTTAGTTTACCAACCTATAAATATTCTATGTACTTTTTTTCAAATTCCAAAACTAGCATAACTTTTTTACTTACTGTAAGTGAGTAAGTAATGGTGGGTCATGGTGCCTCACTAGTAGAGACCCTATTCACATAATTTGTTAGATAATTAAATAGAAATAAATTGCGAAATGATTGAAAATTGTGATATGAAACAATATATAATATGAAAATAATGAGTTTTACTTACAAATTGAAGTAATCCATCGTCCCAGAAGTCTATAGTAGGGCCATAGCATATGCCTCCACATGATGTGCAAGGGTGTGGAGTATCACGATGCTCTGAACGCTCTTAGTCTCCTATGTGATATGTAGATGGGACAGCCTTAGAAGTGCCAACCCCTTGGCCTACATTGCTTTGGACATCAGTCCCATGATGAAGCAATGTATCTGTCAAGTCAAATAAGGCATCCTGCGTATCCTCAATCATAGGACCCATAAGAGGATATAGCCAAGTGGATTTTGGTGTTCATGGAGGGCTTGGCCCATGGTTAGGATCCGTCCTGGCCCCTTCCCTATCTTGGGGTATCCCATGACCAACACCCTAGAAGCCTAAGATATCGAAATAGTTAACATGTTTCCCTAGGATGAATTCTGCATACAACTTCCTAAGGAAATAAAATGGGATGTCCATATTTACATGAGGGTTTTCATCGAAGACCATATACCAACGATCCATCCAATTGGCATTTATATTTGGTTCCACGCACCAGTCTATGGAAATGTGTGCTCAACTGGTGGGTGGAACCAATCCGGTGCTAAGGTCCCTGAATAATGAAAATAATTGGTCTTTTGTAATCTTTAGGTCTTTGATGTCTTTATAACTCAATCCATCGAAGTAGTATTGCCTCCTGGATTCTCTGTATGAGATAATGTTGTGCAGATCTCCTTGGGCATTAGCAATTTTGTTTTTTACTGTGTCCAATGCATTAGCTAAAGACTATCTCAAATGATTCCCCCCTCTAATAGAAGAGCTAAGGCACCTCAATGACGTGAAACGCACCAGAATCTATGAGTTTCAATATTCTTTCCCCTTCGGGTTTGGGTTTGGGTTCATGTTTGGGTTAGGTTATGGGTTATTAGTGGGTTGGTTTTCCACATTATCTTGCTCATTTATGTTATCTATTAAGATTTAAACAAAAAAATACAAATTGTTTTAATTTATCATTCTTTGATTTAATTCAATTTTTTTTATTAAATTTGTTTTAAACAATTATAAAAACTATGAAATTAAGAAAATAAATAAATAATAGATAACAAATTGTAATGGATATGAGAAGTTACCTGCCATTAGAGCCAATCCACCTCCAAATCGACCTCCAAATGGTGAAACACAAATTACTTGTGCGGTTTATCACAAAACTTCACCGTGCAAATGAGAAATGAGGCCCGCTACCTCTTTTTAGTTTTTTTTAGTTTTCCAGATCGCATATGCGATATATCGCATATGCAATATTTCGCATATGTGATATTTAACTTTTACATAATGCATATACAATATATCGCATATGCGATACTTCCTTACAAACCTTATCCTTGTGTTTGGGCTTAGGTTATTTCGAAAGTACCATCAATAATGCATATGCATACTTGATTTACACTTCGGAAGTGTGTTTCTGATTTCTTAAGTGGCACTAAAAAGTGAAACCAACTTCATGTGAGAACCCATATAAGTGTGGTGTCTAGAAGTCAATGGTTTTGATGTTTCATTTTCCACATCCGGGTTTCAAATATACAATTTTTCTAAGATAAATAAATTGAACAGGAATTAAAGCACATCATAAATAACATTCTTCAAACCTTCTTACCTTCAAATATATAGTTACAATGTTTAACTACTATTGATTATGGAAGTTATTGATTGCAATTAAAATTACTAACATAAAATTAAAAGTTAGAAACCATACCATACCTTCAAATGTTTGATGCAACTCTTCCATATCATTTGTGCCAAACTAAAACATGCACCTACATATGCTCAAATTCTACCACTTAGTTATCTCTGTAAATGCACAAAAATAACAGTGTTGCATAACACATGACAAATAAAAAAATAATTTAAATTCACATGCAAATAAGGTTATTCAAAGGTTCAACCAACCAAACCAACAAAAGGGGGCCTTTTATTGTTTCCCACTATATTTAATTTGCAATGTCAACTATAGAACATGATATGAAAAGTGCATCAACAATTAGTTAATTTTAATAAGTTCTACCAAATTAATCACTAGCATTCCAAGCTTAATACAAGATTACATATGTAAAACCTAATTCAAAATTAAGAAGTCTTTAAAATCTCGTTTTGAAAACCTTCAACTTTTCGAAGTTGTAATCGACTCAAATGGTAAAATCAGTCAGCAAGCATGTATAAAAATTTATAAATCTCATGATCATGGCTTCTCCTTGTTTTCCTTGAAGAGAGCTAACGAGGATACACCAAATACCTTAACAACATTAAACCATACTCCAAGAATATCTCCCATAGCATGCCCCTTTCACCAAATCTAACAATCAACACTTCATCCTAAAGGAAACAAAATGCTTTTGTCATCAATATTTGTGAGCATGATGGTACCAAGGGTAAACTTGGATTATTCAAGGCACAAGGCCAAGTTTACAACATGGTTGGAAGATAATAGAACAATATTAGATATACTAATTATGAGCTCATCATATCACTTACAAAATTACAACTTAGGTAGGGAAGGTTAAAAAAAATGTCCAAAGAAATCCTTGATGACACCTTAACCACTCTTTAAATTTCTGAAAAATTAAAAGGCCCCCACCTAATTTTTTTTAAATGTTCTTCTTTCAATTGTTTTCATTTTATCTTGCTTGATTCTTGAGAGTACTTCTATGGGGTATTTTCCTTTTCAATGATGATTCATTCTCTCCATGCCAATTCTTTGGGCTTACCTTTTGAGATTTTGTGATTTTTCTTATTTGCATTGCACAAATCTTTTGGCATTATTGTTACAAGTACTTAGACAATTCTTACATGATTTATAATAACCTGACATGGTTCCATATCTCGGATTACTTGGATTGATATATCCTGATCTTTTAATATGCTCCCAAATTTTTGATTCTCAATACTTTAATTGGTGAAAGTAATGTCTTGGCTCATTTGAAAATAACAAATTGCTTTTTTTTTATGATTTAATTGTATTTTTTAGTTCATATCAAACAATGGAATTGTGTATTTGTTTTTCTTATGTCAGAATGGAATTGTGTTTTTATTATTTTGATCTACATTTTCTTGTACTTTGTTTTGATCATAAAATTTGATTTTATCAACACAAAGTCTCTTAGTAATATTAACTACATAAATATTATTTCTAAGTAATTAATTATTAATCTCTTACTAAAATATTTTTATTATTTATAACATTTTATTCATTTTTTTATATTGTATTAAGAAAATATAAAAAACAATATAAACCAAACTATATTCCACCAAACTTTATAAAGTTTCATATTATTATATATATAGGACTAAACTATATGTTTTCTTACTATCAAATTTTAAAGTTTCATATATATATATATATATATATAAATAATAATGCCTTGGCTCATTTGAAAAAGCTAACAAATTGCTCTTTTTTAACGATTTAATTGTATTTTTTAGTTCATATTAAAGAATGGAATTGTGTCTTTGTTATTCTTAGTAATGGAATTATGTTTTTATTATTTTGATTTACATTTTCTTGTATTTTATTTTGAGTATAAAATTTGATTTTATTCAACACAAAATCTTTTAGTAATAATAATTACATAAATATTATTTCTATGTAATTAATTATTAAAATCTTATTAAAATATTTGTATTATTATAACATTTTATTCACTTTTCTTTAAATATATTGTATTAAGAAAATATGAAAAACAATACGAACCAAACTATATTTTTTTTACAACGAAACTTTAAAGTTTCATATAAATAACTAAACTATGTTTTTCTATGTTATATATATATACCAAAGTTAAAGTACTGGAATTACAAATTAATTTATTGTTTCCATTTTCTTTGCCTAAACATAGAAAAGCAACATAAATCAATTATAATAGTGAACCTTGGACTTGACCTTCTATAATGTATACAAATTTCCAAATGTTATATTTAATTGCTTTAAAAATTCAATAAATGACAAACATTCTTTACCTATTCCACGTGACAAATTCTTAATAAAAAAGTTTGGCACTTTTATAATTGGAATAATTTACAACATAAAGGACATCATTTTCATTTAAGTGACTTTTGAAAGGGATAATCATGTAATTATTCTAATATTTTAAACTTTTCTTTGTATAAAAGAAAGGCGACGTGAATGTTAGCCCGTAAGAGATAGAACTTCGTTGCTTTTCGTACTAATAGAACTTTGTTACCTTTTCATACTATTGCTTACCAGGCCCAAGTGAATTCGTATTCTTCAATTGGAAGTCAAGTTTATGACATTCTTAATTAGGATTTGGATTGACACTTATTTATATTGATTTTTGGGTCACCTTTTCAACTTGCCACCTAAACAAAAACCTGTAAAATGCAGACTTTTTAGCTCAGAAAAGGAAGGAAAATTAATCAATGCTTCATTTAAAAAAGGTTTTGGTGTTTGATTTTATAAAAGGGATTTTACGGTGTTTTGTTAAGGAGTAAACTAGTGAACCGACCATTTGCATCGATAGGACGACCCCGCTCGCGTGAGCGGTCACGTCTGATGACCGGGGTCCTCGGATCGGTAGAAATGGTCGAACAAATAGGTCCCGGCGTTTTGTTAATGTACGTGGAAGTTTATGAAATGTTTAAGCGAAGCTGCCTATTAGCACGAGCAGCGAGAGAGTTTTACGTAATGGAGATTTCCAAGATGATTTTAAGTTGTAGCAAATGCCATTCAGTTACACGTTATCATGCTTGAAATTGCATTAAAAAGATTGCTATGCTTAGAGATTTTGTATCACCAAGAGTTTATCGGAGGGTGGCAAACGAAAACGAATGCATTTTTGTAATCTAATTGTAGAGACACGCGTATGAAATTCATTGAAGGATAAAAATGGCAAGTCGTGAAAAAGAGAAAAATTGATGCACCTGGAAATATTTCGGCCCGGAATGCTGCCAAGTGATTCGCCAAATCACTGGAGATTGCAGTCATCTTTCCTAATTCCCGAGTTCATTGCGGACACATCAGCCTAGTTTGTGAGACCTGGAATTGCTCGTCCTATTCCTTGAAAAACAATCTCAACAGTTGCAGCAATCAATTTATTTTGTGCAATGTTTATCACGATTTTAGTGGTGTCCACGTTACAAAAATGTTTACCAAACGACTCGAACCCGTGATCTTGATGACACTAATAAGCCAAGAATTCACTCTAAAAAAGGAATTGACTGTGATGGTGAACATAACTTGCCATTTAGTTTAGGTATGGCAATCAGTATATACTGGACAGACTTTCTCTCCCACACCGTCGCATTTCTCAATCTGACGGTGTGCATTGGACAGGCTCCCCTTCCGAGGAAAAGTCTGTCCCGTATATAAGGTGGGTGCTCAGTTTAGGTATCATCAAAATAGATTGTGGATGGTGCTAACACAAAGACTCGCAAATTGGTTAAAACCATGCCAAACAGAAAACAGCGTTGATTGAGACACTCCTGAAGGAAGGATTCACCACGTTTTTGCTGCACAAATCGTCGAAGCAAGAACTGAAATTTGCCAAATTTTTAATATCAAGATTAAATGACGTAGAAAGTCAATATCAATATCAAGATTACCATCAATGCAATTCGTTACAAAATGAATATCTTTTCCTGTGACCTTTTGAAAGAATATCATAGGCTACAATTAAAAAGAAAATTTGATTGGAACCAAGTGAAACATAAGAGCTCAATCGTCAGAAGAATTGACTAAACCCTAAAAATCTCATAATGAAAGATGTACCTTAACATAAGAGCTCACGGTTATTGTTTTCGGAAGAATCGAATGATAGATAAAATGAATAAAAGATCATCTTCCTCAATGCGGAAAATTTAAGAGCTCACGGTTATTGTTTTTGGAAGAATCGAATGATAGACAAAATTAGGTCCATCTCAATCACTCCTACAAATTAGGTCCATCTTCTGATTTGTCACGCTGCAAATTCTTCAAAGTCATTACATTTGAGGGACAGGCTCTTCCTTTTCCTCCTCTGTTCGTTCACAACTTCAAATGGTTAAGAAAAACACGCAGCTTCAAATGGTTGAGAAAAAACGTCGCGCCAACATATGCATATGCGTAGAATAAGGAATTATGGCACTCACAGACGAAAAAAATCAGGCGTCAGATTCGCTGTTGCCTGCCATTGTTGCAGAAAATAGAAAACTACTTTTTTTTTCATTATTCTGCATGAATATCACAAGATGCTGGTGGCGACTGGCAGGTTGTATTAGTATTATTAAATCTCACTTCCCATCGATGTGGTTCAGATTGAATAACTGTAAATACTAGCCTAGAAATCATCTAGCCTTTGAAATCTACTTGAATATGCCTATCTATCTATTAAGTTGATTGCCAGATCTGAATGGGGATACTTATTACAAACAAACTTCTAAACAGGGATCTCTGTGCCATTCTTATCTCCTATAACCATGGAATTATAGTTGACGGGCTTGTTGGAAATTTGCAGTGAGGTAGTTTTGTAGTCTTCTCAAGGGCTCTTGAGCTCTTGTACATCCCTCAGAATTCATACTAGGGTTTAATAGACATTTATTGCTAGTCTCGCCATGAATGAATCCATAAATATAAAAGGCGGTATTTAGATTGGAGTATTGAATAGCAGGGATAACAAGATCCGTAGTGGAAAAGAAATTTTCAATTGTAACCATCAAATCAAAGTAAGGATTATTGGAAACCTAGAAGCTTGCTTTCAATTCTAAAGGCACCAAGTCGAACTTCAAAGTAAGGATTATTGGAAACCTAGAAGCTTGCTTTCAATTCTAAAGTCACCAAAGTCGAGCTTCATTGAGCCCAATTTGAATCCTAAACCCTAAAGGTTTTGATGCCCTTGTGAGTTTATGATGGGGGTATAGTGTTGAGACATGTAAGTTTTAAAAACCATTATTTACTGCATAACTACTTTTAGATGGAAACTTTCCTATTTTTTTAAACTTATATTTCTCTAATTTTCTTTCCTTCCATTTCTAATTTTTATTTTTCCCAAATCTTTTCCTTTCATTTCTAATTTGTCAAATCTTTTTCCTTCATGTAAATTTATTTCCTTTTAATTATTTTTTTAAATTATTAATATTATTATATAATATTTAACTAAAAAATATTGTATATTAATACTCTCCCAAATAAACCAGCTTGGCTTTCTTTAAAATATTGTTGAATCTTAACTCAGATTTTTATTAGATAATGTATTTTAGAGCCAACCACCATTAGCCTTACTTTGATCATAGACCTTGATCATAGACCTTTAAGTATAACTCTTAATATTGCCATGCATAGTGATCCCAACCTGGAAAACTATCATTGCCATAAGCACCTATTTTTTGATAAAAAAATAAAGGTGACATTTGTCTCCATAATCTAAAAAATGGACTGGTTCATTTATTTAGCATGGAGATGATAGAAAATCTCTACCGTAATTTTGCTACAACACTCTCGTCATAACTTCTCTATTGAAGTATCGACTAAAAGGAGCATTAGTAGAACCAACCCATTGTATGATCAAGAGTGTAAAAATGCGAGAAAATAAATTAAGCAAGATACTACAGATTCGATAAAAATGGACAAGAGAAATCCCTACAAAGTGTTAATTAACAGGAAAAAAAAGACATTATCTAAGTAAAAGGTAGGAAAATCTTCTACACCTCTCCAAGCTGCCTCCTACAAAATTTTGGAGGAAAATTCTAACTCACAAAACAAAAGAAAACAATAAATTGCTTTAAAACATTGGAATTTCTATCTTAAAACGCTTTATGAACCCCAGATGTTAGAGATAACATTCAAACCCTTCTTACAATGAAAGAATTTTCTTGTGAGAAGACATAGATTTTGGGGTTATGCACTTAGCAAATGGAAAAGCCAAAGACATTGAAGGCAACAAATTAGAAATCTTAAAAATTCGAGGGCATGTCGTCATGCTACACATCCACAAACTCTTTAATCTAGTGGTCAAGCAAAGGTTTTCTAAACCTTGGACTCAAAGCCTCATTATTCCTATTTTCAAAAGTGGCGAGAAAAATGACCCCTCTAATTATCAGACTATTATGATTAGAGCTCTATTAGCTAAGTTATATGGTATTATCTTAGAAAAGAATATCAATGGCTGGATAGAAATGGAAGGTAAGTAGGCTAAAGGCCAAGTAGGTTTTAGAAGGAATCATTCAACCCCGAACCACCTCCTTACATTTCAGATCATTGGAGAGGAATGTCGTAATAATAAGTCTGGTCTATTTTGTTTCTTTGTGGATCACGTGACTGATACAATTGGTGGCATGGTCCTTTGTGTTGTCTTCAGTGTGGCCAACTGGTTCTTGGCTTCCTACAACTGCGTCGTAAGTTTATCTAGTTGTTCATCGTGCGCAACGCTACACCCGAATTGTGTCGTAGCCTCCACAATTTTTTTTGCATGCTGCTCCATTTCATCAAACTGTGTTGCAATTTTTTCAATGGAAGTCTTTCATTTGACAACCTGCTTTGGTGGTGTGTCGGGGTAAGCCATAATGTTCAACAAGTTGTTGTTCAACTGAAGCTGCGTAATGAGTTCTCCAAGTCGCTTGGCCTTGGCAACTACATCTAGCTTGGTTATGCTTTAATGGACTTACTAGGCGGAATTTGTAATGGCCTCTTCTACCTTCCCCTGACTCGTAAACAATTGCGCCTTCTCAATAACAAGGTACTCAGTTTCCTTTTTCAATTCAGTTACTTTGGTAGCAGTCTTTCTCTTCAGTTCGTCCTATGCTGTCATGAATGTTGTGAGCTCCTACACTTTTTCTACTCTCAGATGCTCCCTTACCCATCAAAATTCCTCGACTTCCTTCTTCATTGCCTCTTCTTCTTTTTACGATTGTAAGTACTGGTCGATGAGCTCCTTTTGTCGATCTACCAAATCCTGGTTGGTGACCTACTGCATGTGCACTAATGTTTGAGTCAATAGCTTCTTGATGTCTAACGCAATGCTCTGCAGCTGCTGTAGTGAGGAGTTGATATCCTCTCATCCAACGTTGATTGCAGTCGGGGGAACCTGAACGTTCCTGGACCGCAACTCAGTTCTATTCAACGTGAAATCCTACACAAATGTACTTTCCATTCCTCCTCTTGCTACAACATTATACTTTGAATCTAACTTGGTGCATACCTTAGAAAAACCTTCATGGGAAGACCTTTACATTTCTTTGGTTGTGGTATCATATGAATCAGTGATAGCCTTAATAAGTCGTTGTAGTTGTGCCTCCATCACTGATCTGGTACTACTACCTGTATCCTTCTCCATTTGTCGCTTGGTCCTACTCTCTTCTAGGATGCGCTCTGCTTTCAGATCTGTGTCTTTCAATGACTCTACATCAGAATTGTGATGAATCTTCACCTTGCACGCATGCTCTTTAGGGGCGTCTGCTGGTGGCCCCATCGATACTTCTTATACGCTTACTAGTTCGTGCTAGTCTGCCAGCCAATCTTGGACTTTTGTGTCCAATTCTTCATCTGTTAGCTTATATCCCATTCGTAGCCACTTCTTTTCATAGTCGCACTGAGCCTAGATCTGAATAGTATGTGGCCTGATGGTGAACCACATAATCCACTGATATTTCACTATTGTTGCATCTGATAACCTTGGAGATTTGACAGCTGTTGCTTGTAACGCCTCCGAATAGACCCAAAAGTGGATCGCACAATCCACTTTCTGACTGGGCTCCTCTACCCACCACAAGTTTTGATATCGTGCACCTTTTCACACCTTAACAGCTTAAACCATCATTCTTTGGTAATCCTCTGGCTCCATCCAAGCCACCAACATAATTAATATCAATAGCCAACTATAAGTGAAAGGCCACTCCCAGGCATGAACTATGACTGTGTCCTCAGTTAATTGGTTCAACAAAAAGAGGGACCAGTTCATTTGGACTGCCTTGGTGCATTTTTGTGCACATGCAATCACCCTCGAAGTGCATGAAATAAGGCGATTCTTCTTGACAATCTTACTTGCCAAAATCCATGCGAACCATGGGAATAATGTACCCTAGAATATCCTTCACAGAAACTCCGATACGAACCATTTATTTGATAGCTCCAGAGCTAGAGTGCCCCATCTAGGAAGTGCCTTCCACTTGGGCCTTGATGGAAGTTATTGTCTGTCACTTTTGTGGTGGCATGGAGATTGGCTTCTAGGCCTTTTGCTTTCCTCGTAGAATCGATGATGATCCAACCAGCATGCTCATGACTTCTTCCACAATGGCAGTTGGTCGAACCAGTGAATCCAGCTCACTTGATATCTCCACAGTGTAAGGGTTTCTCAACATGCTGCACCAATACACCTCACTATTCTAGTTATCACACACCCTCCGCTTCACTCTGCAACTCACACACTACCCTCAACATTAGCTCTGCTTCAATCACTCTATGCAATTCAACTCAACACAGCTCAATGGTGCTTTCAACCTGTGTTGAGCACCTTCTTATAGCATCCGGGAGATCCATCATTCATCATTACTAAATTAGTCATGGCCATCATGACTAAATCCTGCATTAATTACCTAAATCCGTCGTTGATTCTGCCAACCCTACATTTGGATTATTCATAAATGTGCATTGCTTCAACAAGCACTACTGACTAACTGCTTCGAACTTCCTGTATTTATTACTCATTTGACTAAATCACAACCTTACGGCTATCGCGGTCTGTCTACCTAACTGCGCTAATGATCCCTATGCTTGCGCAACCACTTCCTTCTGGCACTCCCTTCCTCCTTCTGTCTATCCTCCATATATATATATTATTTCTTTCATTGCGCAGTGCATCGGGAATTGTGTAGTTCTTCCCTCGTCCGATAGGGATTCAAGCGGCTGTCATTCACAAGCTTTGGTAGCACCACCAAATCTCCTTTCTAAAACTGTTTGTTTTTTATATGGAAATCATGCCATGCCTTTTGTCGATCCTTCTCAACGCATTGATTGAATCCTATAATAAAACGATCTTCTTCAAGCTGTAGAAACTTTGGTGCATGCTCTTCTAATTCTATGTCATCATCCATGCCGGTTGCTGTTGCAATACATAGACTGGGAATGATGTATTCCATAGGCATGATTGCATCTTTCCCATATACCAATTTTAACGGTGATTTCCCCATCAAGCTTTTGCATGTGGTGTGATATAACCATGGCACTGTTGGAATCTTTAAATCCCAATCATCTCGGTTAGTGTTACATACCTTTGTAATTTCATTCTCCAAGATTTTGTTGAATGCTTCTACAGTCTCGTTTACCTATGGATGATATGGTGTAATTTTATTATGTTCTATCGGTATATCCTCCGTTAGCGCCCTTACTGTGTGATTCATAAAATGGCTTCCTTGGTCACTCATCAATATCCTTTCCACCACCTGAAGCATGTCAAAATGTTATCAAATAGAAATTTTGATATTGTCACACCAGTTCAATCTATGACTGGTGTATCCTCTACCCATCTTGTCAAGTAATCTGTTGTTGTGATTATGTACCACGCGCCAGTCATTTTCCTAGGTGGATTGATATTTTTTTTCTTATTGTTATTTGCATTTTATACTTTTGATTAATGTTTATCATATTTTATAATTGTTTGTATTTATCATTATTGTATTGTATGGTTTATAATAAGTTTTTATATTTAAAATTTTTTTATAAGTAAAGGAAATTGTTATCAATAAGAAAGTGTGAATGGTTATATATAGGTGTGTGTGTGTGTGCAAGAAGGTGATGGACTTTTTAGATGTAATTTTACATTTAAGAAACATGCTCATGGAACATAAAAATACAACACAATATCATTATGTAATACTTAGTTTGGTTAAGCTCGAGCCTCACATGTCATATGACACATATGTTAGGCTAAGAAAAAAGCACACGGTTTTTATAGTTACAAAACATGCACACGCTATGGAGAATCAAAACACACATGCATTTTGATGAAGAAAAATGCACACATGTTATGGACAAGCAAAACATGCACACATTACAGAGAACCACAAAAAATGGCTTTGGTGCATCGCTAGGGAAATCGATAAAACAATACTTGACATAATCAAGACTTAGGACCTATAGCAATATTTTAGCATTATCAAGAATAACACCTCAAATAACCATTCCTAACCTCCCAAGAGCATATTTTTTCTTTGTGTTGTAATATGGACACCATTAGGATGCTTTAAGAACTAAGTATGGGTGATAGTCCCTTAATCATGCTTGGGGGATAAAACTAAAGTCTTATGGCCTAAAGGAAGCTTTTAGGGCTTGAGATCCATGAACAAGGAATCAAACCTGCATGTAGGACCTCTGTATGTGATGTTTTGCATCTAAGAGAGAATATGCAGTGCATTAGAATTATTTTAGCACTATGAACATATCCGTGGGATGAATCTTAGTCCTTAGGCCTTAAAAGAATCCTATAGACATATAGGGCCAAGAACAACACCTCAAACAAACACACATGATCTCTTAAGAGTATCCTCAACCTTTAAGTTGGGATATGACCATTATAGGGAGTTTTTTAGCATCCGATATTGAGGATAAGGTGTTAATCATGCTTGGTACATAAATATTTAATTTCCAATTGTAAAACAACTTTTAGGGTTCAAGGTCCATGAATGACACCTTGCATCACCATAGATGACCTCTCAAGTTAATATTTTTCATTTGAATGGGGATATGGGAACCATTAGGGGTTTTTGATTACTATGTAGGTGCCTTGGGACCATAGACATAATAAGGGGAGGAAAGCTAGGCCTTATCCTCTAGAATATGCTCGTAGGAATCTACAGCGAAGAATGATGTGTTGAACAACCTCAACAGATCATTCCATTGTATCATTTACCTTGAAATCTAGATACTTGTGCCATTAGAACATATTTATCACTTAGTACAGATATTAGGCCCATTCACATGGTTGGGGGGAAACACTTGGTCCTTAGGCCTTAAAGGAAGTTGTTAACCATTTAGGTCCAAAATTGATGCCTCCAACCACCACACATGATGCTGAAAGTGAATAATTTGTATCATAATGGGGATATGCATGCCATCACCATTATATGAGCACTAGGTATGTGTCTCAAGGCCATGGACATGGCCAGGGGAAGATATTATGGACTTAGGCCCTAACTAAAGCTTGTAGGAATCCATGGCTAGGAAGGATGCCTTAAAAATTCACACATGGCATCTCATAGGTATATTTGAATGATGAATATGGTTGTTAGTGGAATTAGTTATTTTTTAGTAGTAGGTATGGGACCTCCGAGACATGATTGAGGGAATATGATCATGTCTTAAGCCATAAAGGAATATTTAAGGAATCCATGTTAATGAAAAATTCCTTGAAGCACCACACATGACCTACTCAAGGTATGCTTGGTCTCCAAGAAAATATGCACATGAATTTAAGCGGTTTTGATGATTATATATGGCTATTAAGGGCTCAACATGGTTAAGAGAGGAAATCTAAGACTCAATCCCTAAAGAATATTTTTGGAATCTATGTCTATGGATGTCTCGTACTTAGTATCCCACCCTACCCTTGTATTTCCATCTCTCTCTATCTCTATGTGTGTGTGTGTGTCTTTCCCCCATCTCTCTCTCTCTCTCTCTCTCTCTCTCTCTCTCTCCATGTGTATGTGTTTCCCTCCCTTAATCCCCCTCTCTAGTAAAATATAACCTCCTTCTTTTAACTCCCTCACTATCCCTCCCTACATCACTCTCTCTCTATCGCCCCCCCCTCCTCGATATGTATCCCACACAATCTCTCTCTCTCTCTCTCTCTCTCTCTCTCTCTCTATACACACACACACACATATCTGTGTGTGTGTGTCCCTTCCTCACTTCCCCTCTCTCATAACCTCTCTCCACCTTCTCTATACCTCCCTCCATCACTGTATCTCACCCTTCCCTCCTTTCACTCACCCCCCTCTCTATATCTCTTCCATGCAATCTCTCTATCTCTCTCTCACCCTTTGTGTGTGTGTGTGGGTACCCATCTCTCACCAACTCCCTGTGTCTCTCCCTCTCTCTTGATTTGTATCCCTCCCTCCCTATCTCTTTTCACTCTTATTCTTCATGCTTCCTCTCTCACACAACCTCCCTGTCTCTCAATCGCTCACCCCTCCACCATATATATTTGAAACCAACTATCTCTCTCTCTCTCTCTCTCTCTCTCTCTCTATGTGTGTGTGTGTGTGTGTGTCTGTGTGTGTCCCTCCCCCCTCTCTTTGTTTGTGTCTATCCACCCTCCCTCATGCACACACACACACACACACACTCACACACCTTATATCCCTCCTTCACTATCTCTTTCTTTCATTCTATCCCCATCCCTCTCTCACTCNCACATTAACTCTACAGCATTCTCTCTCTCTCTCTCTCTCTCTCTCTCTCTCTCTCTCTCTCTCTCTCTCGTATACACCCTTCCTCTATTTTTTCAACTTATCCATTCTCCTCAACCCCCTACCTCATTATGACCTATATTCTATGTTTTATAGAATCTCATTCCCCTCTTCAATTTCTTGCTCCTTTATCCTCACTCCTCCAACACACCCTATTCCTCCTCTAATCCTCCATATCAACCTTTCCATTCACTATTCCTCTCTCTCATCAAACCATCACCCACTTCCTCACCTCCACCTTATCCCCCTTTATCACTCAAGTCTCACATACTGCTTCTAACCCTCTACGCCTTTAACACCTCTTCTCCTCCTAATAGTGTTCTCAATCCCCACTCACCTTCACCCTTGTAACCCATCATGTTCACATCTCATTCATATTTCTCCACTTGATATAGAACATCCTCCTAGGCCCTTGACCCTTCCCCACCTCCTCTCAACTATTAACCATAGTGAATTGAACTTATAACATACTCCTAGGCCCTTGATACTTCTCCACCCCCTCTCAACTAGTAACCATCCCCACTTGAACTTCCAACTTCCTCCTAGGCCCTTGACCCTGCCCCACCCTCACTCAACTACTAATCATCCCCACTTGAACTTCTAAGATCCTCCTATGCCCTTGACCCTTCCCCACCCCCTCTCAAGTATTAACCATCCCTACCTAAACTTCCAACATCCTCCTAGGACCTTTACCCTTCCACAACCCCTCTCAACTATTAACCATACATTTGATATCTTGCATATAGTGTTAGAATTTTTTCTCTACATAACACACATCCATTATAGATAGTTGAGAGAGAGAGAGAGAGAGTGACGTAGGGAGGGATAGTGAGGGAGGTAAAATAAGGAGGTTAGAGTTTATTGGAGAGGGGGATTAAGGGAGGGAAATGTATACAAAGAGAGAGAGAGAGAGAGAGAGAGAGAGAGAGAGAGAGAGGTTGTGAGAGAGAGATTGGGGAAAGAGACACACACACATAGAGATAGAGAGAGATGGAAATACAAATGTAGGGAGGGATACTAAGTAAGGGACATCCATAGACATAGACTCCAAAAATATTCTTTAGGGAGCGAGTCTTAGATTTCCTCCCTTAACCATGTTGAGGCCTTAATAGCCATATATAATGCTCAAAACCTCTTAAATTCATGTGCATATTTTCTTGAAGACCAAGCATACCTTGAGTAGGTCATGTGTGGTGCTTCAAGGAATTTTTCATTAACATGGGTTCCTTAAATATTCCTTTATGGCTTGAGCCATGATCATATTTCCTCAATCATGTCTCGAAGGTCCCATACCTACTACTAAACAACAACTAATTCCACTAAGAACCATATTCATAATTCAAATATACCTATGAGATGCCATGTGTGATTTTTTAAGGCATCCTTCCTACCCATGGATTCCTACAAGCTCTAGGTAGGGCCTAAGTCCATAATATATTCCCCTGGCCATGTGCATGGCCTTGAGACAAATACCTAGTGCTCAAATAATGGCGATGGCATGCATATCCCCATTATGATACAAATTATTCACTTTAAACGTCATGTATGGTGGTTGGAGACATCAATTTTTGACCTAAATGGTTAACAACTTCCTTTAAAGCCTAAGGACCAAGTGTTCCACCCCACCCATGTGAATGGGCCTAATATCTATACTTAGTGATAAATATGTTCTAATGGCACTAGTATGTACATTTCAAGGTAAATGATACCATGGATGGATCTGTTGAGCTTGTTCAACACATCATTCTTGGCTCTAGATTCCTAGGAGCATCTTCTAGGGGCTAAGGCCTAGGTTTCCTCCCCTTTTTATGTCTAAGGTCCCAAGGCACCTAAATAGTACTCAGAAACCCCTAATGGTTCCCATATTCCCATTCAAATGAAAAATATTAACTTGAGAGGTCATCTATGGTGATGCAAGGTGTCATTCATGGAAATTGAGCCCTAAAAGCTGGTTTACAATTGGAAATTAAAGCTTTATGTACCAACCATGATTAACACATTATCCTCAATATCTAATGCTAAAGAACTCCCAATAATCATCATATCCCAACTTAAAGGTTGAGGATATTCTTAAGAGATCATGTGTGTTTGTTCGAGGTGTTGTTCTTGGCCCTATATGTCTATAGGATTCTTTTAGGGCCTAAGGATTGTTGCTGCCTTTCACACACTTGGGTCATGTAGCAGAAATGTTTAAGCCACTCGGTGTGTCCTTAGGGGCAAGTCTCGAGTCAAGGCTGCCACCTTGTTCTTGACTCCTCTATTTAGGCTCAACTCCTAATGAAGCCAAGGGGGGTAGACACTATTAAGTTACTAAGGCTAATTACTTAGTATGGTGATGTTAAACTGAATGAATTACTTAGGAGTTTGAAAATTAACCATAAAAACCCATAGATGACAAGATACAAAATGACCGCACGAAAGCACAATGTTGACACACAATATATATGTATAGCAAGAAAATAACCAGTGCCTTAAAATGGAGTCAAAAGAAAATCAATGTACTTTCATGTGCTTGGAGTGAATGTTTTGCAATTGCCTCTTGGTACGTTTTAAGTTAATGTGAAATATGAGTTGATTAAAATTAGGTGAAGGGGTGGACTCCAGATATACCCGAGAGTACTTGGAGTATGTCTAAAACTAAACCTTCACAGCTGCCCGCAAGGAATATGTGGGCTGAGTGGAGTCCCTGGGGCTATTGTTCATAATGCACCTATTAGGGTGTAACAGAGATCGACGCCCCGAGGTCACTTTTTAGAAGTTTCTGCTTCCTTTGGGTATTTTTCCACCGTAATGGTTTGATTTAGGTGTTCGATTTTCACCTTATGGTTTGTCAATTTGGGAGAGTGAATCCTAATTATACTAGTCACTCAAGTGATTTTGATACATCTTGACTGATCAGACAAACCGCATCCAAGTGCATAGCATACACACCGGAGTCTTGTCAATTTTAGTAAATTTTGAGATGGATGTTCTTGTTAAAAAGAAAGCCCTCCAGGAACCTCTTCCGGTCCAAGTGGACCTCAATCGGGGAATAAAGGAGGGGTTGATTTTACTATGGTTACTGAAACAAATGATGATAGCAAATGAAACATAAAAATATAAGCAAACAACAATTTTCTAGTTAGACTACCACGAACCTTTCTTCACCTTTCGGCTCAAAAGGAGGCTCGTGGGGTGAGTATTAAAGTTACTTTAAAACCAATAGAAATGGAATATGGAAATGATTTTAAATCAAAGTATACTACCCTACAGATTAGTACGATGCTAGATTGAAAAAAGATGAACGAAAAGAAAAAAATGACATGGACGCATATCCCCCTAGGGGGGATGGGGAATGGGCTCGAAAGAGCCTATTTAGAATTTCTTTTATTACTAGCAGTTACAATATCAGCAAAATGATATGATTCCTCTTTATTCTTATACATAATGAAACCAAGAGCTTACAAAGTGCAAGAATTAAAGATTTTAGTCAAAAAGGGAGACCCCTAGGGGGATTCAGAAGGCCCAAAAGTCACTTTCAAACAGTAGCTTCTCCTACTTTCTGTTATACCTGCTAAAAACCAGCAAGCTTATTAGAATTCAATATGCCCAAAAGCACTCTGAAAGTACCTTTGGGTCAGCTTACTTTTAACCAAAAAAAAACTTAGTTAAAACTAGTTAAAAAAGGTAAAAAGGGAACCAAGGAAAGAAAGCTTTCCTTAGGATCTTGTCTTGCCTTTTAGGAAGCCAATACGATGTGCACTAATTGCTATATTTATCTTTTATAATAGAAAATATAAATCTAATGCATGCAAGCTACAATTTCTCTTTAAAATTCCATGCAAAAAGGACGATTTCCCTAAAGTTAGATCTAGAACGCTTATGAAACCTTTTAAGAACAAGATCTAGATTATGGGATTTGAGGAGATAGATCTATGTTAAATTTAATTTAAGATAATATATATAAACAATATCAAAGCTGTGAACAAAGTAACTAGGTAAAAAAAATTGATTTTGAAGGAGGAAAAGGAGAAGAGAAGTGCTTGTTGCTGAAGCAGATCTGCAATGGAAACATGGTAGTGGAATACAAAGGGGCAATGTCTTCACAAATATTTTGGATGTACAGTGGAGTCAAACTAGATCCACAGCTCATCCAATCCTTGCTACCTGAAAGCTAAACACACAATCCTGCACGAAACCTCATGAGATATGGATATATATATGAAAAAGAGACAAGAATTACATGCAAATAAACTTATTAAACATGTATAATCTAGATATTCTAATCATATATTATATGAGATATAAGAAAAACAAGTAACCTTACTTGCCCAACTATACTCCTATTGATTCAACTGAATCATTCAAGCTAGACAGGGTTCAGATGCAGAATTTGAGAGAAAAGCCGGCAACATCAATAGCCGTAAGACAATGCTTAATCCACACATATGAGAGCATTACACCATTTGGGGCCTCCAAAGCTTCTTTATTTCAACAATGAAAAGATTACAACAGTATTACAATAGCAAGCCCTTCAATCCAACTCTAACTAGCTTTGAAGAGGAGGCTTATGCTTTGATTTATACAAAAAATAGGAGATCCATCCCAGGGGGGGTGCAAATCCCAAGGAGATAGATCAAATCAGCTGATGGAGAGTCAATCAATGGAGATCTGAAGTTGAATTGAGCCTACTTCTCAACCGGGGGGTTGATTGAGCTGTCACATCAACCCATAAATTGACACATTAGTCCACAAAACATCCAGGAGAGTCCACACATATGGAGGAGAGAGAGAGGGCGCAATTCCTCATAAGGGATGCTAAAGATAAACTCTTGATCTGATTTGATCACCTCCTTTAGTCAAGGATCTGTCAGATCTAGTCAATCTGGTTCAGATTTATCTAATTTCAATCAAATCGATTGAGAATCCACTGATCTATGATTTTGTATTTGCTCCATTATTCATCAATTTATTAATTAAAATAATCAATAATTGATTTTTGGGGCTTTCTGACTTCAGTGATGGAAAATCACTCAAAGCAAGGAAATAGTGGGTCCATGGGTTTACATGGTGCTCTTAGCTTGAAAATGAGCACCTATATTACTGAAACTGATTATTTGGCCCACTTTTAGTACAAAATCAAATTTTCCAATTAAACTATTAAAAAATAGCCTAAGTTTTGGAAAAATTAAATTTTAATAAAAAACACTGAAAAAACTAAAAATTTGAAAATTTGAAAAAAACCTAGGGGGACTTAGACATGTTCATATGACTCGACCATGATGTCTAGCATGTTTATACATTAACACATAGACTCTAATAACCTCAATAGGCCTAAATGCCAAGCCGACCACCCCATCTTTGGAGGTATGGAGTGAAAAACTCAGAAATTATCAGTCGTTTATTCAACAACCAATAATAACCAAGGGAAAAACACCCTGGGATGATCGGATTGACAAATAAAGTCTAAGAGACTGATTCTTTTACATACACTATCATGCTAGACCATTTATTACAATTCCCCCATGGGGTATGAACATGTGATATAGCACAACAAGCACTTCCCAGAAGTACTTCCAAAGGTCTTCTTAAGTCCGAACAAGTTATCCTTGTCCGATTCACCAAGCTCACTTGATAAAAAACCACTAAGTACAAATTAGGTGGTAACAAGGACTAGGTTTCATCCCTCAACCATGTCTATGGATATGTTCATAGTGCTAAAATAATTCCAATGCACTGCATATTCTCTCTTAGATGCAAAAGATCACATACGAAGGTCCTACATGCAGGTTTGATTCCTTGTTCATGGACCTCAAGCCCTAAAAAATACCTTTAGGGAATAAGTCTTCAGTTTTATCCCCCAAACATGGTTAAGGGACTATCACCTATACTTAGTTCTTAAAGCCTCCTTATGGGGTCCATATTACAACACAAAGAAAAAATATGCTCTTGGGAGGTTAGGTATGGTTATTTGAGGTGTTGATCTTGATAATGCTAAAATATTGCTATAGGTCCTAAGTCTTGATTATGTCAAGTATTGTTTTATTCATTTCCCTAGCGATGCACCGAACCCATTTTTTGTGGTTCTCCATAACGTGTGCATGTTTTGCTTGTCCATAATGTGTGTGCATTTTTCTTCATCAAAACGCGTGCGTGTTTTGATTCTCCATAGTGCGTGCATGTTTTGTAACTATAAAAACCATGCACGGTTTTATTATCCTAACATGTGTCATATGACATGAGAGGCTCAAGCTTAACCAAACTAAGTATTACATAATGAGAGTGTGTTGTATGTGCCATGAGCATGTTTCTTAAATGTAAAATTACATCTAAAAAGTCCATCACCTTCTTGCACACACATACACCTATATATAACCATTCGCACTTTCCAATTGATAACAATTTACTTTACTTATAAAAACTTTTTAAATATAAAAGTTATTATAAAACATAAAATACAATAATGATAAATACAAAAATTATAAAATATGATAAACATTAATCAAAAGTATAAATTACAAATAACGATAAGGAAGAAAATATCAATCATCAACGTTCTTTTCTCTCATATTAATTGAAACATATAATCAAACATAAATAGCATGACACTTATTCATGTACGAAAAATATATTACAGGAACATTATAATAAATTACAAACACAATAAAAAAATATAAACCGTTATAATCACAAGAAAATTACAAAAAAAAGCAAGTATAATTTGAAAAATGAAAGCTAGGATTATATAAAAACTAAAGATAAAAACTAAAATTATATAAAAACCATCAATAAATATAACTACTTATTAATATTATAAAATACCTGAACATAACAACTAATATATCTCATTTGTATTAGTATTTTTTACGTTTCAAAAGTAACATTGCACGTAGAGTCATTAATTATAAAATACTCAAAGTTCATGCTAGTTTATATAATTATCCATATCTTTAAAATTCATTGCATTCACATATAAATTTTATAATTGTGATAAATGGATATTATTTACTTATAATACCTTAATCTTCATATCCTGGAAAAAACGTCTAAAGGAAATGATTACACAAAAGGGTAGTTAGTAATGCATTTATTAGTGCATTAGAAAAACTTTATGCCAACTATAAACTAGGATCATAGCCCTGTATTAACCGTCATTACGTACATAGACAACTTTAGTAATTATATATATATCAAAATTTCAACAAGGGTTAAATTATTAGGTACAGAAATACATAATCAACTAATATAATTTATAATGTATTTTTTAACAATTAATTATTAAATGTATATGTATATGCTGCTCATTTTATTAATGGGTTGTCGTTCGGCCAGGCTGTTCCAATCTGCTGTGAAGAGCATGGAAGGGCTTCGGCAAGAATCCCTGATTTTGGTGCTGAGATGTTGGTTTTTATTGTATCCAATGTATGCATTTGTAAAAACAAAACAAAAGAAAGTTATGTTTTTTTAGCAACTGACATTAGAGTGACAATGTAAGTATTTGTAAAAACAAAGCAAAAGAAACTTTTTTTTTAGCAACTGACATTAGAGTGACAGCCAATTACTTAGTATGACAATGTCTTAAATTTGTAAGTTTGAACGTCAAGCTATGTAAAAATTATATAAAGACTCTATTTTCTTTGATTTTTATAAGTAGCAAGAACACTATTTTTTTGGCTAAAAAAATAGATTATTATTAAGATAGAGAATAATGGTCTGACGATGTTTAATGAGAAATATAGTTACCAGACTCTCGAGGTAAACATTGTTACAGTACACCATGCCAACCATCCAACATCCTGAATGCAACAATTTATCAAATTATTCATGAGATAAAAGACAACCCATGCACCACATACACAATACAAAGGCAACTGACATTCCTTCCATTGATTGTGCATTAATTAAAGAAAACAAAAAAATCAATGGAAGATAGATCTACGAGACACGACCTTATCACCTCCATAAGGGAATGTTGCTGCTTTTCAGGCCAACGTGGGGTTCATGCCAAAAAGGCAAGGCTGTCTTTTGTTTCCAATTTGTTCGTGTTAATATCTCGAGTGATTGCATTTAGTCTCGGGGTTATATATTTTCTTTGGTCTAAGCATTTGTCATCTCTGCACTAATAGAAATCTAATTGCTTTTGCATGCATTAATCGTGAGCTTGACTTGATGTCTATGCGCAAAGAAAGATGGAGGCCACTTTTCAATATTAGAGTTGTTGAAGCGTTGGGGAAACAAAACTTTCCTAAGATATGATATCTTTTAGCATTAATGTATTTACGAGTTAGCGATTCCACATTCATTTTCTTTTGCTTAGGATCAACTTGTATTTTATATAAACATATATTGCATGAGGCAATGCCTAGTACCTGACCTTTGATTCGAATGGTGTTTTTTACAAGTCATATATTTTTCATGCATAAAGAAGGAAGATTAGTACACTCGATTCCTTAAGGTATGAGCATAGATATACCCCTAAAAGTGTAAATGTATACTACTGAAATGATTAGCTCAAAACAGAAATATAGGAGACTTCTTTCCTCGAGACAATTTGCATCCTTTTTTTCCATTGCACACCTCTGATGATGATGATGCTCTAGTTGTCTCATGAAGTCATTTTTACAATTTGACACCATTATGTAAAAATATGGCAACTTGCTGAAACTCTGAAAATTGAACAAGTATAGGAAAACCAGAGTTCATTAATGACAAGGGAATAACAAAGGAAGTGATGGCATGGCATGTGGCATGTGTGATGAAGTTTCAAAGTCATCTGATGGTGTTCTAGTCCTCTCATGAATTCATTGTTACAATTTGACATCATTCTGTAAAAGTTTGGCAACTTGCTGAAACTCTTGTTGGAATAAATTCCTCTGAATCTGTTTAAGGTTCCTCTGTAAAATACATGCCATATTATGTATCTGATGAATTAAATGATACTGAGGATATATAACTCTACATTGTTGTCTTGTGTATCTAACCACATGATTGGTTTGTCAAGATAGTCCCTGAAGGTGAAGTTATTAGTCTGCCAAAAGTGCTTTCTCGCATGATTTGCACTATTTTAGTTTTGGTAAAACTGTCTAAGTGGCCATACTAAAATGTCCACCATATTTTGTGGGAAACAAGTTTTTGCTTGAAGAAAAAGTTACAGGTCTTCCAAAATGAGGTTTCATACTGTTTTGAGAAATCTGCGGAAAATTGATTGAAAAATCGGTGTAATTTTTTGTAGTAAAATGCCCGCCATATTTTGTAGGAAACTCATTAAAATAATGTAATACCAACATGATGTATCTTGTTGATGTTTTCATCGTACCATGATCACATTTTTCCTAAAAGGTGCTTGAAGAAAAACTTATAGGTCTTCCAAAACAGGGTTTTAGGTTGTTTTGCACTAGTTCATTATAGTGGTTTTAAATTGTTAAAATTTGTCAATATCAATTCACCCCTCCCCATTAGTATTTTCCAATATTTCAGCCACTGGTATCATAGTAGGATCCTTCACTATAGTCTAAACCACTAGAAGGAAGATCCTATTAAAAACCACTATGGATCATCAAGAAGGGTTAGCTGCTAACAAACCTCCATTATTTACATGAAATAATTATGCATTTTGGAGTGTAAGAATGAGATTCCATCTAATGTCTCTTGCATGCAAAATTTTGAGTTCTCTTCAAAAATGGTATAAAATACCAGACAACCTACATATAGATAGAGATGAACTATATGAACATGAATCCAATGCAAAAACTTTGAATGCAATTTTGAAAGGATTAGTGGATTCAATGTTTGTTAGAGTCATCCAATGTAAGACAACCAAACATGCTTGGGAGAAATTAAAAATTTGTTATAAAGGGGCTTCCAAAGTAAAAATATCCAAACTTCAAACATACAAAGGGGAGTTCAAAATTCTAAAGATGAAAGAAGAAGAAAATATTGTAGAATATCTTGTAAGAGTATATGAAATTGTCAATGCTATTAAAAGTATGGGAGGAGAAATAAAGGTGAAAGAGGTAGTTGAAAAATTACTAAGAACCCTACCAATAAGATATAACCCAAAAATATCTAATGTAGAAGATCGAGATGATATTTAACTTTTGACAGTGGATGAGCTACATGGGATCTTAACTTTCTATGAATTGAGAACAAAACAAAATGGACCATCAAGAAAAGAGGCAACATTTAAAGCTACAAAAAAATCAAAGAATTGTAAAGCTTTACCCAAGAACCAATCAGAGAACTCAGATGATGAAGAAGCTCTTTTCATTAAGAAACTTGAGAAAGGTACCAGAAAGTACAAAGGAGAGCTACCACTAGAGTGCCTTAACTATGGAAGAACTAGACATTTTTCCACAAAGTGTCCTTCCTTGATACAAGAAGATAGTGATGATGAAGATCATTCAAGTCATAAGAAAGATCAAAAGAGTAAAACTATATACAAGAAGAAATTTAATAAAAATAAGAAAAACATATATTCCATGGAGGACAGTGGAGATGAAGAGATAAGAAAAAATGAAAAATTATATTCATGGGAATAAGAAATCAAAATCCATGTGATGAATTCGATGCAGAAGGTGATGTGAAACTAGATGATGAACTCATAATTGCTCTTGAGGAAATTGAAAAATGTAGAATAATGAACAAATCCTTGAAAGAACAATTGTCAAAATACAAACAAGAGCATAATTCAAAAGAAGAGGAATTCAATACCCTCTAAGAAGAGCTACACAATTCAAGACAACAAGCGATGGTTAGCATGAAATAGGTCAAGATATTAAAACAAGAATTTGATAACTTCAAGGGAGAAGGAAAGAGGCTAAAATATCTGTAGACCATTAATGAGAAGTACAAATAAAGAACTAAAACAAAAGACTCTAAAAGACTTGAGGCATAAATTATTCAGCTTAAAAAGAAGGATGATGAAGAATCTATTAAGTCAAAGTTTGAGAACAAATCGAAGATTCTAGATGCCATCCTAAGTGGCCAAACACCATCAAGTAACAAAGCAGGATTGGTATATAACAAGAAGAGTTATGTTTCTGCAATTATGGATCTAATTGGAAAGAAGGATAGTCAGAAATCTACTCCCTCCTCTTATAATAAAGATAGAACTAATATGATTCCTAGAAGACCCATGAAAAGCATCTATAAGGAGATATTTATTAGTCATTTCTACTCTTGTAATAATTTTTGACATATGGATACAAAATGTAAGCTCAGACGTCATACAGAAAAGAAGGATACAATAGAGGTTCGGATACAAAGGAAGGGATGGAAGAAGAAGGAAGTTTTGAATCATAAATATTAATGATTTCCCAAATATAAAAGAACATTTTATGGATATTGTGATTGTTGTTAAAAGTTTGGTCACAAGGTCATTGATTGCAGAATCAAGACAAAAGATCAATTTGAAAAGACAAAGAAATAGAATAGTACATCATGGAAATATGTGGAGAAGAAAGTTAGATTAAACAAATTCAGAGTAAACAAAGATTCCAAGGAGTAATGAAGTTTCCAAATATGATAGTGTTGTAGATAAGAATGACATCCATTATGATGAAAATCAAGATGAAGATGTAAATTTATACATCGATGGAGATGAAGAAGAAGAATATAATGACGATGGTTGAACTGGAAAAGAATGCCTTTTTTAAAATCTCTCATGACGTAGAAGAGAACCATGAAAATAGCATTAGAAGGGATCATATACTCAGGGGGAGTTTCAATACAAGAAGGAAACTATCGTTTAATGAACAAATCTTACTATTAATGGAAGAATCTAAGAACTTTGTAGAAGCCAACAAAGATGATGATTGGATCAAGGCCATGAATGAAGAGGTAGATAAAATTGAGAAGAATTAAACTTGGGAACTTTTCCCAAGACCTAAAATAAAGAATATTGTATAGAGAAAATGGGTCTTCAAAAACAAGTTTAATGGATATGGTGAAGCGATAAGAAACAAACCAAGAGTAGTGTGCAAGGGATATGGTCCAGTGAAATGTATTGAACTTGAAGAAACATTTTACCCTATAGAAAGAATTGAAGCAATCAAAATGCTTTTGGCATATTCATGTTATAGAAGCTTCATAGTGTATCAAATTGATGTCAAGTATGCATTTTTGAATAGGAAGCTAAAATATTAAGTATATATTGAACACATTGAATTTTTTCTCTTATAAAAAAAGGAGGGCTATTTTTGCAAACTAAAGAAGGAACTCTATGGTTTCAAACAATCCCCAAGGGAATGGTTTTTAAGACTATATGGGTACTTGAAGCAACAAGGATAAAAAATAAGTAATATCTACATAAAGTTTGAAGATAAGAATATGATCTTTGTTATTATTTATATGGATGATATTATATTTTGAAGCGATCTACAAATGCTAACTGAAAATTTTTCCTCTAAAATGAAGAAGAGGTTTCAAATGTCAATGTTGGGTGAATTAACATTCTTCTTGGGATTACAAGTTTCTCAATCAGACAAATGGATATTCATCACTCAAACCAAGTACATTAAATACATGCTTAATAATTTTAAGTTGGAATATTCTAAGCCTGTTAGTACTCCTATGGTCACTAGTTGTAAGTTAAGAAAGGATCATGAGTCTTTGTAAGTAGATTATACCATGTATAGATATTTTCTAGGAATTGTGCTATATCTGACATCTACAAGACCGGATGTGATGCAAGATGCTAGGTTGGTTTCCATATTCCAATAATCTCTGAAAGAAACACATGTGGCAGCAATGAAAAGAATTACCATATATTTGAAATGTACTATAGATTATAGTTTATGGCACCCAAGAGGTCAATAATTCACTTTAAAAGAATTCACTGATGCATATTGGACATGAAGTGTTGATTACTGAAAGAATACTAGTGGAGGAGCATTCTACTTGGGAGAATATTTGGTATCATGGACAAGCAAGAAACAATACTCCATTGCATTATATACATCAAAAGCTTAATACAGTGATGTTGCATCATGATGCACTCCATTCATTTGAAAGAAACATACATTGTAAGACATACTTGTAAAGTATAAGTATCAAACAGTGATAAATTGTGACAATACTAGTGCCATAAACATATCAAAAACCCCTATTATGCACTTCAAGACAAATAAAATTCCTATAAAATATCAATTTTTGAGGGATCAAGTATCACAGAAGGTGGTGAAACCGGAATATGTTGATACAAGGGAACACATAGCTAATATCTTCACTAAGCCGCTACCCAAAGGATCGTTTGAGCATGTTAGATAAATCTTGGGACTAATCTCCATACAATAGACATATAAAAAAAATAAAGGAATTATGTTAGGGGGAGACATGTTGACAAGGGAAGATGTCAAAATGAGACCTTTGTGATTAATGTCAAATGGGGATAAAATTGAAGAGTTGTTTCCCTCAATGCCAAAGGAGTAGAATATTGAGTATGGTTTCCGATGACATTAAAGGAGTTCATTAATGAAAAAGAAACTGACATGGCATGTATGATGATGTGACAGGCGTGATGAGGTTGAAAATTCATATGATGATGGTCTAGTGATATCATGAAGTATTTTTTACAATTTGGCACCATTCTGTAAAGATATGGAAACCTGCTGAAACTCTTGTTGAAACTATGAAAATTGAATAAGTATAGGAAAATCATAGTTCAATAATGACAAAGGAATAATAAAGCAAGTGATGACATGGCATGTGGCATGTGTGATGAAGTTTCAAATTCATATGATGGTGTTCTACTCCTCTCATGAAGTCATTGTTATAATTTGACACCATTATGTAAAAGTATGGAAACTTGCTAAAACTCTGAAAATCTGACTAGGTATAAATTCTTCTTAATCTTCCTAAGGGGTCTCTACAAAATACATACCATCTTATGTATTTGATGAACTAGATGATTATGAGGATAGAGACATTTATATTGTTGTCTTGTGCATCTAACAATATGATTGTTTTTTCAAGATAGACTCTGAAGGTGAAGTTTTTAGTCTTCCAAAAGTGCTTTCTATCATGATTTGCACTCTTTCAGTTCCTATAAATTTGATTATGTGGCCTCAGTTAAATACCCACAATATTTTGTAAGATATTGATAAAAATCATATGAGACATTTAGGTTTTATCTTATTGATGTGTGCATATGACCATGGTCTCAATTCCCCTAAAACGTGTTTGAAGAAAAAGTTACAGGTATGCCAAAATGAGGTTTCAGATTGTTTTGGGAAATTTGCTGAAAATTGACTATGTATTGAAAAATATGTTTAAGTTGCCCTAGTAAAACTCCAGCGATATTTTGTAGTAAATTGATAAATATAATCTAATACAGTCATGGTGTATCTTTTTGATGTGTGCATCTGACCATGTTCTTATTTCTCCTAAAAAGTGTTCGAAGACAAACTTACACGTCTTCAAAAATAGGGTTTTAGGTTGTTTTGCACCAGTTCATGAAAGTGCATTTTTCCATAATGAAGAGATGCGTTGGTGAAATTTTTTTAATGAAGGGACACAATGATGAAAATATACAATGGTTCAAAGACATAATGAGATATGTACTTAAACAAGAAGTTTGAAGTGGAAGAAAGATGTTTGCGCAATCCAGATCAATGTAACAACAAGAGAAGACAAAGACCAATGAAGTGAAGATAATGAGTAACATAATTGAAGAAAAATATCAAATTAGTGTGGTAGGGTGGTGCTAGGAAATTTACAATCCTACAAGGGGGTTGTATCCTCCTTCTAGTAGTGGCTATAAAATAGGTTGTTGTAGGATCATTCTCTGTTGCAGCAGGAATAAACCAAGGTGTTGTATTATCCTTCAGTTGTAGATTAAAAAATTGGGGGTTGGTGTCTCCAGCAAGTTGTAGTTTTCAAAAACAATTGTAAATGTAATTTTGTAGTTATAGAAAGTGTTTGTGGTTTTCCCAATCAGGCCTCCACTATAAATGTTGTGTTTTGTGTATCTTGTTGATTCTGTGTTTTAATGAATAAGTTAAAAGTGGTTTTAAATTGTTAAAAGTTATCAATACTAATTCATCCCAACCCACTTGTCAGTATTGTCCAAAATTTTAACATCAAGCTCTACAAATCTATAATATATACATTAAGCAAATCACACTCATATATTTATTAATTAGACTTAATTAACTATACAATATTGGTAAAATATTGTAGTTTCCTAAGGTTGATGTAGTTCCATGTGGGTATCGTTGTTGAATTCATAATCACAAATGATCCACTCATTTTCTCCCTGCTATAACAACAAGTACTCTCCTTCCCATGGGATCCTTAAGTTGTGATGGGGATGAGGATACTCTCCTATCCAATGAACTATGATGCATGTATAAATAATGAAGGAAATATCATTCGTACTTGAATCATAGTGAATTGCACCTCAAATTTTAATCACTCAATTCAAAAATTCCCAACAATATCAGAATTTGTGGAAAATTTTCCTTGACTAGTTTTGATTAAGGGGGATTTGAATGGCACAAGAGGGTATCAAATTTGGTAGGGACTGATATAGGATTATTAGGACCACTAAATTGAATCACTGATTATTTTATGATAGTTTATATATATCTAAAACTTGATTTGGGAACATTGAAAAAAATGGTAAAATTACTAGTAATTTGTGATGTAATTCCCCCTAGGGTGTGAGCAGAAATGGCTCTCCAACTCCTATGCGACCATCCCAATTTTTTTTAAAAAGTATGGCGACTATTATTAGACTTCATATAATGTCATTTCATATAGTTAATAGTTCTGTAATAGAGGTGTAAATATTCATATTTGAATGCATAAATTCAATGATATTTCCTTAAGGGAAATGCAATGTAAAAGATCAACTTTGATTCACAAATGGCATATATAACAGTTTAGAACATAGAATAATGAATATGGAGCATTAAAATAATATTAATATCTCAATAACTGCATAAAACATCAGATCCAATTCACAACATACATTAGATATACAACTCCATTGAAATGGGAAATCAACACCTGGAAACTAATCACAACAAAGCTTGGAAATGTTGAAATTTTCATATGTATTTATTCTAAATTCAACTTGTATAGAGGATGGAATACACATTAAATATCCATAAATCATTCACCCATGCATGGGCATCAATTGGACTCAACGAGGTGCAACCACCATTTGCACAAGTACACTAACCTAGAGAAATATGGAAATATTGAAGTGGGGATTGAGAGAATGGAATGAGATATGGGTCAAAAATAGTAGAATCCTCCTATATGTAGTAAAAAAATCCATTAATGTCCACATGAGAGCTCAGGGTGGCCTCTCCCACAACCAACTTTGAGGAGAATTTCACTCTCTCAAAATTGGCTCACTAGCAGGGTAAGTGAGCACTCATCGTGCAATGGAAAATCTAGTGCTTTCCAAAATGCCAAAGGAAACTATAAAAATGATAAAAATCAATTCTCATTCCTCATGAGATATTTTTATAACCCTCATAAGTCCTTCCAAGGTGGAATTCACTCCCATATGATTCCTCCAACTCATCCCTGATGTTTAGTAACCTCCATGACACTTGTCCTTCCCCTCAACCATTCATCTTCCTCCAAATTCGAATTCCTTCCACCTAGCCCAAAATGCACCCTATTGGAGGTTATCTTTAGCCCTAACATGTAATATTTTCATGGGTCTACAATTAGGTCTAACTTTCCATAGAATCTTCCATCATTATTGTCAGAAAACATAGGGAGTCTCTATCCAAATGGCACCTACTTTCTTCCTAGTATCTTCCTCTTCTATGGGGAGTTATTCCTCCTCACACATTCGATTCCTTGGGATCATGATATGTTATTTGACATTTATTCACCTTTCGCGAATGAGATAGTTCCATTGAGTGCTAAGATAAACACATACTCTTTATATTAATCATCCTTCTCTCTTGTGAATATTTGTTTATTGGTTCATTGTCTTCAGAGGTATGAGCATTATGTCTCTTATTTTTGTTGAAAGAGTATTTGTTATTGCGAAAGTCTCTTGCGAAGTGTCCCTTTTAATCACAAGTGTAGAATCAGATGTTGGAAGGATCCTTTCTGAACTTATTTTGTTTCGTGTACTTCTTTTTGTTGTGATGATGGTTCTCCTTTTTCTTATACTTATTCCTGGTGTGAACAATGAGAGCTTGATCTTTAGTTTCTCCCATCTTTTCTTCTCTTTTTATGAGTCAATCTTATTCTTGTGTGCATTCTTCTCAAAGTTAGATGAAATATATCAGCTTCCTTCTTGTAGTGATTCCTTGAATGAATGAGTCCCATGATATTGGGAGACCATTCAACGTAGTCATTACAATCTTTCCTTCCTCTGCATTTTATTCAACTACTTCAATTTTTTTCTTTGATTTGGGAAACCCTTGTGAAGTATGACTGTATAGTCTCTGAGTTCTATATCTTCACATTCTTCAGCTGGTTTGTCAATGTCATATTATTTTTGTTGTTCTTTCCTTTGAACATCTTTATTAAAGCATAAAATACTCCTCTCGTGTCTTGAAGGATGACACATGGGGGATGAGGTGATCCTTAATTAAATCTGCAATGATTCTTTTGGAATTAACCATTTTATTCTTATCAGTCACCTTATCCTCATATCCCTCTCACTCTTGAACTTCTCCACTAATGTACTAGTCCAAATGATTCTCTTCAAGGACCAGGGAAATCTCATACTACCATGCTCAGAAGTTATCAGCTCCTCTAAGCTTTTCCTCAAGATGAGTATCATGAGTCATATTTTAAAATGATAACCTCAAATGGATATAGAAAAGATTTACACCTTACCAATTTTAGGTGTCCAACCTGGTTTCTGAGCTAGATGACCTAGGGGTTGTCAAAGAAACCATAATTTTTCAAAATTCGATTTTGGGAATTATGTTTGGACAAGAATATGCACCTTTGTCAGGAGAGTTTCTCAGTAAGGTCTTTTTCTAAAGACTAAGGTGCGAAGCCTCTCAAACTTGATGCCCTAGCTTCTCCTAACACTAGTGAAAGGGTAAAAAATGATTCTTACTCTACCAAAAGATGCGACCTAATAAGGTGAGTTATCCTAGCCCTTTTTTGTTAATGACCTGTGGAGAGAAGACCTTGAACTAGGAAGCACTAGTTTGTGCTGCTACATAGTGCTTTCTTTGAGAGAGGCTCTGATACAACATTAGCTATTATAATATGATTATCTTTATTGGGATGTTTATCTAAATAATAACAAGTACAATAATATACACAGCATAGTGAATATGCAAAAGACACACAATTTTTCACCAAGAAAACCATAAAGGAGAAAACCCCACAAATATACTTAGAATAGTTTTGTCACAAATACCATATCACAAGATGATAATAACCAATCATAAGAAGTATTATGCATCTATCCATCTCTCTTCCTTATCTGTCTCTCTCTGCTCATGAAAAAATGAGTGAGTGAGTGTGTGTATAAATGAGGGAGGCCACCTCCCTATTTATACCTTTCATCTGACTAACCTATTACATAATTAGATCTGACCTCTTACCCTATCAGGGTCAAATTATCCTATAGAGACTCCAAAAATACATTACATGATGATACACTATTGATTATTTTCTTGACTTACAATAGAGGTTGTACCTCATGGTCCATACACAATAATGACATCCTTAAAGGAGGCCAACACATATATGATGGGGGTACACCAACATACAATAATATATGTCAGAATATATTCCAAAGTTACAAATACATCAACATGTCCTTTTTTAACAAATGCATAAAACCTTGTGTCTTCTCATCGTAGTTGCAGAAAAAAAATGCAAAAATTTTCCCTTCCCTTGCAAACTTTGAAGTTCAATAATATTGTTAAGCAGTGATAGGGCCAAGATGTGTTCAATATTAAATATATATATACATATTACATCATTGAAAATGATGAATCAAAGCAATATGTCTGTCTAAACACAAAAAATGGATTTCATGTGTGTATTCAACGAAATGTTGTAATGGAGACATTCGAGGAAAATGGCTCTCATATGATCAACATGATATTATAGATGTTGCAAATGGGAAGGTAGATAATGAAGGTATGTTTCCATGATATCTTTAATTTCATAGAAAGAATAAGACATGGCATGTTCAAAGGTAGTGCCATAATTTGTAAGACCAAAAGAAAATATTTGGCAAGAAAAGGTCTTCCATGGGAAAATGAAAGTTATATTATGTTGATCGAAAGATATTATCTCTATCTAAATATAGCCATAAAATCCATCCATAAACGAAAAGGAGAATACTCCCAACATAGTTATTGATGATCTGGTCAATGTAAGGATTAGGGAAATTGTCCTTAGGACAAGTCCTATTAAGGTCTTGGAAATTGATAAAAAAACATAATTGTACCCCCTTTTTGGTCACATGAACTACATTAGAAAACCATTCCATCAAAATAATAGGGTAAATGAACCGAGCCCTAAGAATTTTTTCAACTTCTTCATTAATTATCACTACTTTTTGTGGATGAACTTGATGTAGTTTCTGACAGACCAGCTTAGCGTTAAGGAATGTATTGATCTCATGAAGGATGATTTAAGGATCTATCTCTGGAATTTCTTCATATGTCCAAGTGAAAACATCTCTAAATTCCCTAAAAAGGGTCATATAAGATTCAATTTACGAAGAAGAACAATTTTGACCCAAGTGGATAGTATCAACAACTCCAGGTTTCAATGATATGTTGACCGGAGTGGTCTTAGTAATATTACTCAGATTACCCTTAGACTCAACATTTTTGATGTGTACCAATTACTAAGGACCAATTACAATATCATATGAAACAAACTTTTTGAAGTGATATTCTCCTATTTGGTAATTGGGAAGGAAAGAAGATCGATTATGATGTTATTTCGAAGGCATCTCATCTAAAGACATGACTTCCATTATGGATTCATCTAATGGAATAGGTTGCAAAAGATAATATAGAGACGGGGAGGAAATATAACCAATATGGTGTATGGTAAGGGTCGTATTCTACCAGATCATTAATGGTGCAGTCATCAGTAGTAGACTAGATAACTTGGTAAATATATTTGAAATGACTCAAAGGTGTCGAATCAGGAACTTATTTCCCTTTAGTTGAGGTTTCATTGCTCGTCGCGTATATCATGTTCACATATGTGACCTTCAAAGGTGGAGGAGGAGTTTTCAATGGAAAGACTTCCATAAATGAGGAATCCTCAAGAATACCTACTCCTACTGTCATAACCCCAAATTTTCACAAAATTTTAAAATTTTTAATGTAACATAAAATGTCTAAAGTTGTAGTTTAATAATTACTAGCGGTTAGTGGGAAAATGAAAATAGTTAACAATATGTAGTGATTAACTTCAAACACATACAAACAAATACCTTTTAATTTTGATATTTTATGTATATGATCTGCATTCAGTTGCTTCTAGCTATACTGATGATTTGATTTTGTCAAGTAGGTGAGAAGTTATGTTCTAAATTGGGGCTTACTTAGCAATTGCTAACTCAGCTAGATTTATGGTTCTTATAGGTTCAACAGGTAAATTTTTGAAGAAGTAGGAGTTTGTTATTGTGTTAAATCCAGATGTACTTCTTTAGCATATATAAATGCTAGAGTATAGATTGATTAATAGAGTTCAAGGCTACTATGAGGTAAAGTAACTTTGTTTGCTATTTTAACATCTATGACACTATTTTAAGTTTAGTCGTAAAGACCAAAATCCTTGACATACTAATTTCTTTCACCAGCATGACTTCTACTAAAGAATTCGTCTTTAAAGATATAAGCCAAGTTACTCGCTAGTTCTACTGACAAGCATAGAGCTCATAATTTAATATAAAGACACTTCTACTAAAGCAATAGTTTACTGCTATTGCTATGTCTAGTATCTAAAATGTTTCTTTATAAGCATGAATATATATCTAAGGCCTTCAAAGAAAAAAACTTACAATAGATCTCTTAGCTCTAATTTTAATTCTTCTCTAGTAGAGAAGAATTATCAGCTTATTATTTGTAAACAGTTATAAATGCCTACTTGCACTAATAGTCATCAAGCTATAATTTCGATATTCCAAGTTTCTTCATGTCACAAGTATTATAGAAAAATTACATTACCATATCACATAATAATATTACTAGGTGATTTTACCGTTAACCCTATAGTCTTACTACCTTATATTTACCATGTCTAGTCTAAACATTGGTTTGATTTATTAAGAGTTTGGTCCTTTATAGAAACCAAAAGATTACTAACTTCCAAGAAGTCTCCCAACTATAACACTATTGACTTAAAGCATTTGTAGGAGTTATGCTTGTATAGAAATACTACCTAACATTTACTTGCAAAAAGTTGAACTAAGCATAATGACCTTACCAGTGTTGATTTGCGTAACACTAATTCAAACATAGCATTACTCCTTTAATACAAGGTTAGTTTGAAGTATCATTAGGAGTGCTATTGACTATAAGTCAAAGGAATAACTCCAATATTGATCTCCACTTATATTCATTTACCAAAGATTGATATTAGTGTTATCAATTGCAAATGATAATAATATCTATATGTGTTTTCACAATCGCTTGATTGTAGTGTTATCGAAAGGCACATGCTAAAAATTGACCATATACCAAATCACATTGTTAGATGTATATAATATATGATTATATAGAAGGGTTGATTTCAAAGTTATCCTACATAACAATGATATGATACCAAACATTATCATTGTGATAAGTATAAATGATTGGCAAAAATGTGTTCACCCACCAGTGCAGGATAACTATATGGTTCGACCCACTGCTAAATAAACATTTCAAGGGGCATGTGGATGAGTCTCCACCATGCATTGGCCGATTTAAAAACTTGCAACAAAACCCTATCTTCTTCATTCTCCTTTGAAGGTTTGGATTTGCACTATCTGGGTTTCTTCGTGGCCATGAAAGGCTCACTGGTTCATCAATTAACAGTCCTTAAATGAGTGTTATAGTGCTATATTGTTGTGCAAGAGTTTAGGAATTCATGGTTTGTAATGTGGTTTCTTTCTGGAATTTTGTGAACACCGCGAGGGGGGTTTCTTATCTCTGTCAATAGTTTAGAGAGCTGGGTAATGCGTTACCCTTATCTCTTCTTATGGCTTGCTCCTTCATCAATGTAAACTTAAAATTTCAACCTCGCTATCTATTGTCACAAGTTTGGCACGAGGGTTTCTTCTCTTCAAAGTGCAGTTCCTCGAACTAGTTTGGCTACCTCCTTGGCTCCATATTTCTTACTTACAGGTAAATCGAATTACTCTTGCTATTATTTTTATTTTCCAGTTACAATTTTAGCATAAAGAATACAGTATCTAACTAAAGCATTCAGTCTTGTGCTTGCAGGTTACAGTTCATCTTCGAGCTTGAAAGAAACCTCTCCAACGCCAGTTGAATTCATAGCCAAAATGGGTAAGCCCAAGTTTAACATGGCATCTCCCTACTTGGAAAGGTTAAAGGAAAGGTGTTACAATTTTGAAGGGAAGCATGGATTCAGCTCCTCCAATGTTTAGATGCTTAGTTTTAGTTATTTCTTAGTTTTGTTGTTAAAAACCCTTGCATGTCGCTGGGTAGCATCAGCTTATAAGCCGTGACTTGTATTTAGTTTTCTCTATCTATAAAAATGATTACAGCCTTACGGATTGATAATATCATACTTTGAATTTTAAGATATGGAGGTTTCTCCTGTACCCATGGTTTTAAAATGACTCCTGTTTTCGAATACTATGTTATTTATAAATTATCTTGTAAATGATATTTACTGTAAAAGAAATAGGTTTTTCTTCTTCACTGTTAGTGAAGTAATTTACTGTTAACGATATATTTATAACTACTAGTATTGCTGTGAAGACTGTAAAACAGTCATAGTGTAAAATTTATAATGGTATACTAAAGGTTCAGATTATAATAGTTAGGGTTTTTATGAAAAAGAAACCCTTGTGTATATGTAATCTTAATTTAATTACTACTTGGGAAGTGTTCTAGCATGCTTCGTTTTCGTTATTATAGGTGTATGGTTGTTTATTAACCTGTTAATTATATATTTATTTTACTATGTATAAAAGATGTTTATTTTCAAATAAAGACTGTAAATAGTCCAAGGCATGATTTATAGTCTTATTATTAAGTTTGTTTACCCAGTTATAAATGTAAATGGTTAAAACTTTAAATAGACTGATTTATAAATGGATAATTAATTGTTAGGGTTTCGACCCTGAGGTTTTCTTGCACAAGTTATAAGCCTATTGGTTAAATATAATTAGTTCCTAAATATGTAATTTTTAGTTTTATATTATTTAATGTTTCTATTTACATTTGTTTTTATTTACTATTTTTTAACTTAGAATTTATTCGAAGCCCTGTAAAGAATAGAAGGTAAACTCTGTAACTCTATTTACTTTTCATGAAGAAAGGGTTTATAACATAACCCTACTCTGGTTTATATTAAATAATAGTTTAAGATTTAGTTTATAGTTTTAAAATATAAAGTGTATGATTAATAACTTGTGTATATACTTAATTGTTATCTTCTATAAACTTTTATTTGTATTAGTATACTATTACTGTAACTCTAATGTATCTTTACTGTTTCTTTTCTGCATTGTTATTTAGTTATACTAAGTAAAAACAATAAACACAAATAAATCCTAACACTGTTTTTCCTTCATAATATTTTAAACATTGAAATAAATTTACTCTGCTATCTACAGATACACAATCCTATCTACTATTTTATTCTCTTGTCTATTTAAAGCATTCTATCTGTGCTAGAGTATGACCTGGTTTCCAGCTGTGGACAAACACAGCTTAGAAATTTATTTTCATTCAAACACATTATTCTCTAAATCCATTTCATTTCTATAACAATCTAATAAGAGTACTAAATCTAACATTTCACAAACTGAACTTTTAGCATTCATATGGTAGTTAAACTAAGATTTATTTAACTAACACAGTGAAATAAAATAACATAGAACTTGTTGAGGACATACGACAACAACTTCAGGAGTCCGTTCCTCCCTACCAATCTCCTGGAGAGAACTCAAACAATGCTTCCTCAAGACCCTCGAGCCTGTTCTTGGTCTTCTTGGCTAAGAACTGGGTGGAGAAGGAAAACAGTAGAACCCTCTATCAGCTGACGAGTTCAATACCTCAATAAAACACTCTGTTATCAGCAATATGATCTTCAGCTTAAAACTTGCAACTAGATCAATCAGCATTTATCCCCTCAAACACTTTCCAAATTTCCCTTCCATTGAAATTGTCTGAAGTACATTCATTCAACCTGAATGGTCACCTATCTAGAATGAGAAACCTCAGCTCTCTTCAATGGGAATTTTTATAAATATTGCCTACGTCTTTTGGGCTAGTTTTCATTAATTGAGCCACCTACTCTGATTGCAATTTCTTGGGGAATCATGACAACAATTGTAGGGAGGTTTCCACCTGCAATAGTTGGAAGTTGTTAGAGGATGCTGCCACATGTCAGTTTTCTCTCCACCCAACCTCCTCCACCAATTTGACCAGTAACACTCTTTTAACAGCTCTCCTAATCTGTTATCTCCTCATTTATTTATTTATAAATAAAATATTCAGAATTTACATTAAATATCCTTGACCCCACTGGGTTATCAATTACAACTTAGCACAAAATTTAACATATTGTTCCTCAAACAATATAAAATTGTTTTTGCAAAATTAGGGCATGTGACACCTACGTTCTGATACTGCGAAGCCAAAGAGGATAGTAGTTGAAAATTATTCATAGAATTAGAAATCATGTTTGGGAAACAAAACTCTAAATGTTCAAGAGTAAAAATATTCCTTTGGAATGGGAATTGGACCACAAAAAATATTGATGATTCCACCACAAGCATCACATAGAAAAAATTCCTACCTAGAAGGATATTGTTGTCAAGAGGAGCATCGACAACTTCAACATAAATGGAAATTGATTCCCCCCTAGTTCAATCAATAGAGAGGAAAGTAATCGATAGGGTTGAAAAACACAACCATCAAATGCTTTCAATGGCGTATGTGAATAGTTTATTTCAAGGGATCCTATAGGCCCCCAGCATAATCCTTTGGCTCACCCTCGAGCCACTCCTAATTAGAGATGGTAAGCTTGGCGATCTTGGCTTTGAAATATAAAAACTGCTGAGTGATCACTATGACCTGCTCCTTGACCATTTAGTAAGATCTTGGATCACCTTTAGATCATGGTTGATAGGGTGATCAAACATCTTTGTAGCAATGTTTATCTCTCCTTGTGCAACTTGGAATGTAGAAACTACTTTTATTGATAGTTACGCTCCAATCTCCTGGAACTTGTCTAACTTTGCACTACGTCGTTGCTGGATTTCCCTTGCACTCGTGACTCGCTGATGTGGATCCTTTAGTTCAGGAACCTTGGTGATCTACATCATAAATGGCATTACTTTGAGAGACATCTTCAAGATTGCCAATTTCTCACCTTCTTCTTGCAACTGTGCAGTTAGTTTCTTTAGCTGCTCATCCTCCACTATGCTTCCCGAAACTTGCGTTGTGGCATCTATGAATTTCTTAGCATATTGCTCTAACTCATCGATTTGTGTGGCCAACTCTTCTATCTCATCCTTCCTTGCTGCTATTTGTTCTGGTGGTGTGGAGGGGTGTATCAAAGTGTCCAAAATGTGGGTTTTTCTTTGTAGCCGCACAATAACAGATCCAAGTTTTTTCGCTCTAGCTACCGCATCCAGCTCTGTGGTTCTCTTCGAGACATGTTGATAGGAATATGATACTACCACCTCCAAATACTCATGCACTTTCTTTAAGACCTTGATCTTCTTCTTTTTTTCTTTGGTCAACTTATCCTTGGCTCAACTCAATTCTTCTATCTTCCTTTGCATTGCATCTTCTTTCTCCTAGGACCACAAGTACTGGTCGCTAACATGTTTCTTCCTATTGGTCAATTCTTTGTTGGAGACCTACTGCATGCCCACCAAAGTATGGGTAGACATCCTGTTGATGTCCAATGCAACATTATGCAGCTATTGCAGGGAGTTATTCAAGTCCTCCCGTCCAGCATCAATCGCAATTAGGAGAATTTGAACATTCATGGCCCACGGCTTGGCGCTAATTGATGTGTACTATTGCACAACTTTGCTCTCTGGTACTCTTTTCAAAATGACATTGTAAAAAATATCCAATTTATCTCTTACCTTGGCGAATCCTTCCTGTGTTCATTTCTTCATTTCCTTTGCAACAACATCAATCACATCATTAACGGCCTTGACAATTCGACACAGTTGTGCTTCCATTGATGACACAGTGTTGCTGTTTGCAGCCTGATCCATGTGTCTCCTTGCCCTTATTTCCTGGAGTATGTGCTATGCTTCTAGGTCAGTAGGTGTCACTATTGATGAGTCATCATCCAATGGTTGGTCGTGTTTGCACACGGGATCCTCAAGTGCATCCACCATTTTTTGCTATGGAAAAATATCCTATACTGATCGGTTCTTGCCACTCCGTGGGCCAACCATTAATCACTACCTCCAATTTTTAATTACAAACCTTGTACCTCATGGGTACCCATTTCTTGCTGGGGTGTCTCCACACGTAAATGTAAACAGTGTTGGGTCCAATTACAAAATGTGTAATCTATCAATACATTTTCGCAACTTCCTTCTTTTATCCTTGGAAATTTTATCGTTAACGTTTGTAGCGCTTCCCAGTAGATCCAAAATTGGATCGAGCAATGTACCATTCTCTATGCTTCCTTAACTTATCATAAGTTCTGATCTCTGGCACCCTTGCATGCCTCTACTTCTTTGACGTCCATCTCCTATTAATCATTTGATTCCATCCAAGTGACTAATGCAATCAAAATGAGGATCCAAGTGTATGTAAATGATCTTGCACCCGCCTGTGTGGCCAATACATTGTCCACTAGCTGGTTGATATTAAAAAGGGACTAATTCATTTATTTTCCTTGCGCACAAAAATCAGCACATGCAATCACCCCAGAATTACTTTGAACTAGCCGGTTCTTCCTTACAATTTTACTAGCCAAAATCTTGGCACCAATACGAACCGCACAATCATTGATTGTACGAATATGGTATGCCCTCTCATCATTCTCTAGGGAATAACACTTCTTCATAGTCATTTCCAGCTTCTTTTCATTATCTTTTCCGTGGACATACAAGGAGGGGTCTCACCCATATTTGGGTAGCCACGTTATTGCTGAAACCAACTCCATCATGAATTCAAATATCTCATCTAACCATAAATACCCACCATGGAAACATGCCAAAAATTGTTTCACACATGCACTCACCTTAGTTGGCTACCTAAAGTGCGGTATATTGATCAACCAGAGCAATCGAGCTTTGTCCAGTCCTCTTTCCCAGTCCTTTAGAATGCACTCTATCGAGGCACCTTCTACTAATACCATTGGAAGATATGGTTCCTTTGTGACATCCTCAAGTGCAAACAGGTCATGGTCTTTGTACCTCAACTTCATCAATGTAGGCACAATATCAGAAGTGCATACCATCCCTTTTGGTATCGTCAATATCCTGATATTCTATCTCTGATTCTTCATGGGATTCCTAGCCCACCCACTAGGCCAACTAGGAGGGATGTAGCCAGGGATGTCCTTGATAGACACCCTTACTCTAGTATCTGAATTGATAACTGCAGGGCTCAACGACCTAGTTTGTGTTGTGTCTTTTCTGTGTGCCCTTGTGGCTGTTGTTGTCTGTCACTTTTGTGATGCTGGAGAAATAGGCTTCTACACCTTCCTCTTCGTTGACAAGCCATCTTGCATACTGGAAACTTCTTCCTCAATTGCAACTAGTATGAGTGGTGAATCTTGCTCACTTGAAATATCTACAATGTCTTTTTTTCTTTGCATTCTGCACCAATTCACTTCTAGACTCACACCCTTACTGGACTAAACAACTTTCTTACTCTTCTCAACTTTTCTCAAGAGCTCTCTCGACAACTCGGTAACTCTAAAACTCAATGTAATTCAATTTGGCATAATGGTGTCTTCCAACCATAACAGACTTCCTCTTACAATGCCAATTCAACTCATACTTCATCATTATGACATCGGTTCAATCATCATGACTAAATCATTCATTAAATACCTGAATCTGTCGTTGATTCTACCAACCCAACATTCAGATTCTTCATCATTACACGTTTGTTCCATGAGCGCTTCCAGTTATCTACTTTAACTATCTTCATTGATCACTGATGTGATGTCTGCTCGCAGCACCGTGGCTGTCGCAGCATGACCTACTAATTGCGCTACTAACTTGTACTATTGCACAACCAATTCCTATTGGTGTGTCTTCTATTCATGCATGATCCTATCTACTTTTTTTATATTACATAGTGCCTCAAGCACCGCGTGGTTTCGACCCTCTCCCATAGGGATTCAACTGACTAACATTCACAAGATTTGGTAGCATTGCTCCATCTAATTGCTGCAGTTGAATTGCACCTCCCAGAGTAATATAATTAATAAGGTATGGACCTAACCAATGAATCTGTAGCTTTCTTGGATGTTTAATGAACTTGTTGTCGTATAACAACACCAAATCTCCTTGTTGAAATTTTTTGTTCTTTATGTGGCGATCATTCCAAGCCTTCTATCGATTCTTCTCAACACACTGGTGGAATCTTGCAATAAAATGGTCCTCTTTAAGCTATATCAACTGTTCCACATGCTCCTCTAGTGTTTCTTTATCATCCATGCTCGTCGTTGTTGCAATGCATAGACTGGGCACAATCTACCCATAGGCATGGCTTCTTCTTGTTTGTATACCAATTTAAATGGTGTATTCCCTATCAATATCTTGAAAGTGGTGTGATATTGCCACAACATTGCTAGAATTTTCAAGTCCCAATCATCATGGTTATCATTACATACCTTGGCAAGTGCATGCTCCAATATCTAGTTGAAGACTTCTACTATTCCATTCGCCTATGGATGATATGGGGTACTTTTCTTATGTTGTATTTGCAAATCCTCTGTCCATGCACTTACTATGCAGTTGATGAAGTGAATACCCTAGTCTCTCATCAATATACTTGGACATCCAAACCATGTCACAATGTTGTCAAATAGGAATATTGTTCCTATCATAGCAGTGCAATCGATAACTTTTTTCATATCATTATGTAAACTGGGCCACCAGATCCCTACACAACGGACCTTTCTCGCATTAGCTCATCCTCCATAGTGTCCACCAGAAAATCCTACATGGGCCTCCTCTAAAATCTCTCCTTGTTCATGTGGTAGGACACACCGCCGCAAAATATCATTTGGTCTGATTTTATAGAGCTTGACAACAATCAATTGGAAATATGAAGCCTTAACCACCAACTGCTTCTTCTGACTTGTGGAAAAGTCCTTTGGTGTGAGTCCCTTCATCAAGAACTGAATGATTTGATCATAATAATAATCTTCTATGTCGAATCTGAATAGCTACGCATTTGATAGTCCCTCTTCAATATTTGTTGGCTCTTCACCTGTCTCAATTCAAGATAAATGATCAGGGCCAACAAAGTGACCCGGCTTCACAATTATTCCAAAATCAAACTCCTGAAAGAGAAGTAGCCAATGACATATCTTACCCCTAACAAAGGATTATTGACTAGGTATTTCAAAGAAGAATGTTCTGTAAACATCTTGAAGTGACCACCTAAAAGGTAATTCCTACATTTTTGCAGTGCATATATCATCGCCAAACCTTCTCTCTTTGTGGTCATATAGTTTTTTCTTAGGAAATGACAACTTCTGACTAGAAAAAGAGATTGGGTGACCAAGATCTCCTTCAACTAATTGCGCAAGCACCACTCCTAGAGCAATAGATGATGCATCCACATGGACGTGGAATCGCTTGTTCCAGTATGGGAAAACTAGTATTGGTAGAGGAGTGATCTTTTCTTTCAGTGTGTCAAATATTTCTTGAGATTCTTGGCTCCATACAAATTATGCAACTTTCTTCAATAGTTTCACCATAGGGGCAGCAATCACAACATAACCTATGATGAATTTGTGATATTATTCCGTGTTCCCCACCATCTCCCTAAGCGTCTTCAAATTTGTCAATGGTGGCAATCTCAAAATGAGCGCTATATTCACAATTTCAACCAATAATCCTTGCTTGCAAACAATGTGATCCAATAGTATCCCAAAATGTGCACAGAAAATGCACTTCTTTCAGTTCAGCATGATATGATGCTGTCGATACCTTTCCAGCATCAATTGTAGGTTTTCTAGGTGATCCCTAATCAGGCCATACACTGTCCAATCATCCATATAAACTTGTAGGAACTCCTAAATAAAATATTTGAATGCAGTGACAACAACCTGGGAAAATATCACAGGTGCATTCTTAAATCTGAAAGGCATCACTGTGTATTGGAAACAACCCCATTCAATAACAAATGTTGTTTTATGTCAATCCTCCTTTACAATCCTAATATGGCGATAACCATAGAATCCATATGTGAAAGAATACATATACTGACCACCTACTCCTTCAAGTACTTCATCGGTGAATGGTGTCAAAAATGGATCATGCCTACAGGCATCATTCGATTTTCTCAGATCTACATAGATCTAAACTTCACCTGTTTTCTTGTCTTGGACCACCATAGGACTGATCCATTCTAATTATTCAAATGGCTCAATTATTCCAGCATCCAACATCCTATCAAAATCCTCTTTAACCCTCTCCTTGTATCATACATTCAAGTGATACAATCTCTTCCTTACCGATTTCGTATCTGGTTTTAACGGAATCTTCATCTCTCCCAAATCACCGAAGATCCCCTTCATTTCAGAGAATTTTGTTGGAAACAGATATTGAAATTCATGTAGCATATCCATGATCTTTTCCATAGTCTCTTCATCCCAATAGTTCCAAAAACTTGCAAAATTTTGGGTTCGCCTTTCTCCCAATGTTGACTTTTCTAATCTTCAATGGATGGTTAATGGGATCAATTGGTATATCTAGCACTACGACATCCCTAATCCCTTCTGTTTCTAGAATATTGATATTCTGTAACTCATAATCATCCTTAGGTCCACCAGACACATTATAACATTCCATTATCAACTGCATGTGGCAATTCGCATGTGGATCCACTGGATATGCAATCGACACTACCTTCAACACCACATCATGGATGAGTTGGAGCACATTATGGACATCTGGATTGGTATCCATGAAACAAAAACTATGAGTAAAGCCAAATGTTAGCTATTCCTAGGTGGTTATTTCTCTATGCAACTCTGTGGATACATACCACAACCTCGGCATTTCATCCAAAGTGTGGACAAATGTATGGACCCATTCATCCTTTGGTCACGATGACCACAGAGTTTGACATTCCATCAAGTGACCACTGGGGTCATTCTGCTCATCGTACCTCCCAGTTTGATATATTTTTGTATCACTGAAGCACACTTTCATCAACCATCGACACTGCGCCCATCCATTAATCGTATTTTTATGGGTCTCCCACAACTGTGCAGAAGTAGCCTTTAGTGCTTCCTCCAGTCCCAATAATCGCTGAGGTTCTGATACCTTCTCTTAAAAATCTCTTAAGAATGTAGACAGCTCAACGAATCCCTCATATATTGGTAACTCAACAATCACAGTCACAACCCAGCACAACGACTGTGTGATCAAACCACACTTCCTGAATGAAACCTCCTGCATGCAAGTTTTACATTTTTCTAATGCATCATTAGAATCAGAAGACGTCGAACTAGGTTTCTTCCAACCAAGTTATCCATCAGTAGTTGGGTATATGTAATCCTCTAAAATGTTGTAAGCATGATTCCATTGCATGACAACTTCATCTTTCACTGCTTCAATATATCTCCTCCCTTCATTTGGATCCATACGAGCGATGACTCTGATGTCATGATTTTCAAACGACATCATCCGCTTCTTGAAGTTAATGACTACCATACTATCATTGTCCCATCCAATCCCCAGCAATGTGGGATAGGAGCCTCCACTATCAACAATTTCAATCACATCAAAATTGGCATAGGTATTCATGCCTTCAACAGCTACAAATAGGTTCGACACATGTTTGATTGGTTGTACTTTGGATTGATGAGCCAATCGTAGCTACACAAGGGACCAACCCAATGTCGGCCTCCCTATTTTTTGCCATATTTTCTTTGTGAATCGATATTCATGTCTGAGCCTAGATCCAAAATACCTGAATCTACTTCATAGTCCCCAATTTGAATGTTCATGCGCATTTGTTTTCTCGTCTTTTTCTTACACAAAGAGTTCACCATGGATTCCTTCCTCTCCTTACTCGGTCAATGAGACATGTTCTCAATCTTGGCAAGAGCATCAGGATATTTTGAAAATGACGAGTAGCTCTCAAAAAAATTCTACAAGGTACAATACTATTGCGATGGTCCTGCCTCCAATGAAGAATCAAAAGCAAAGGGGATTTTATAAATACGTGACTTACCAGGATTTCTTCCAATCACATCATGCACTTTGAAGAATATATCTTGCTCAACAACGATTTCAAATGCCACATTATTCTTTCCAGCAAATCGAACTTGTGGATGGGGGCCATACTCTCTGGTCGTCGCACCTCCACAGGTGACGATGGCAACATCAACATCCTCTGTTATGGGATCTGTTGAGATCATCGCAACTCTCGATCCTTGATTCTGGTTCGTTGGTGGATTCTGGTTCATCGGTGGATTCTAGTTCAATGGTGGGTTCATAGGTTGATTCACAGTCTGATTCTGAAGTGGAATTTTATTCTGAGCCTATTTCTACGACTGATTATGGTTCTGTAGCTGATTTTGATTTCGCAAATAGTTCTGATTCTACAAGTGAGGACCATTTCCTTCTTTCCATCTTGCGATTAGTTGTGGACTATTCTCAATAGTGTGATCAACTGTGGTGCAGTATGCACACAAACACTGTAATTGTGGGAAATCTCTCTGGTAATGTCTAAATACCCCACAATTATAACCCTGGACAAGTGCGTCGACTTAGCTTTGTCGCCCACCATCTTGGGACTTCTTCCTATAGCCATTGATCTACTACTAGAATGCTACTAGAACGTCAAGAAAGTCGACGTGGAGATTTTGTTTCTTCCTGAATGTGAAGTAGTGCACGGAGGTGGGGGTACATTACTGCTGGGGTTTCATCTTACTGTTATCTTGGGCATATCCCGGGTCTGGTATTCCTCTTCATAATTGTAGGGTCGCTTCATCCCATGTGGTACTCCTTCATGGTATTGCATTTCAATCACATCAGGACCTTCCCTTGTCCTCTTCCTCTTCTCTTTTCGAAACCTTTTTCCTCCCATTGTAAGACCACTTTCTTTCTCATCTTCCCTCATAGTCTCATCAAAACTTGAACCCATATACCACTTATCTTTCAATTTGTCTCCTCCCTTCTGTCGCGGTATCCACTGCCTCTGCACACTGGAGTTCTACTACTTGAGGTGCATCTTCAATATGCCCTTTTCACAGACAAGAATCTTAATTGAAAATTGTAGAGACAACAAGAACCTACCTCTCAGTCCATTGAAAAATTCCCTTTTTTCTTCGTTGTAGGATTTGGTGGTGTTGATTGCGAACTCAGTGATATATCCTTCCAGTATACTATCCAACCAGACTTCAACATCCCATGGTGCCCTGTTATCAATCTCCTGCAACTCCTGGATTAGTTCAGGGGTCCAGGACGTTGGCTCACCTCCTTGGAAATTTGTCTTGCTATAGGTGAATCGTGCCAACCACTTGTACAAAATGATGGGGAATTTAGAGAAATAGTACTCATGTGGACCATCATGTATGTACCTCGCCAACCACTTCTTTATCCTCAGTCTAGGGTTCTTCTTTTCTGTCTCAACAAAGTCTCGTATCTTTTGATCGAATCAATATTGAAGTTTTGGTCTTGTTGGATGCCACATATCCTCCTCTCAGTCACAACAAGGTCCTGACAATAGAAACATCTGTTGGTGCAAACAAGGCCAGCAAAAGCCAGTCGATAGGGGATCCCACTCTATCAATGCTCAGGTCCCCGCGATCTCCCTAAGCACTAGTCTAGATAGATTTTACCCTATACAACAACACCCACGAAGTAGATGAAGTCTCACTCGATATTTTTAAGCGAGAGCTATCAAAACCAAGTTTTCGCAGAAAATAGAAGCATACTATGTGCACCGAAAACTCATTCACATATCTTATAGATATGACTAGTTTCTTAATCATCAATAGGGCTACTAATCATTGCTACTAACATAACGGAACGTTCATTCATAACCAAAACAATCATACTATTGTGCAAACATATACAAACATATAACATCATTAAAAAGAAGAAAACATCGCATCATAGGTCCATGTTGCACATTAAATTCACATTCACCATTAGATTGCAGAAACAGTAAGATAAAAAAAGATAAAAGAAAGAACAATTCAGATCAACTCCTCTGTTATCATATTATTTCTGCATAATGATTCACAGATTCAAAACAGTTCACAATTCAAGCTCCATTCTTGATCCTTCCAAATCTCTCTAAAATCCCCCTCCAACCTTTCTTTAACACTTGCAATTCTGCTTCTATTTATAGTCTTTCTCCTTTACATTCAAGGTCCAATTTTAACTAACTCTTAACCAATTCTTAATTTAATCTATGAAATACTCACCAATGTTCGCAAAATATGGTCCAAAGTATAAAAAGTGACATAAAATACTCTATTTTCCATATTGCATTCCATATTTCACTTGGGCAGTGTATTTTGAGCTTAAATGGCACTCGTGATGCTATGGAACTAACTTGTCCCAAAACCCCTGCCAACATACTTCGAGGGTAGACATAACACTACATTGTAGTATTGAGTGGTGCATGTACTAGGATTAAATACTAATTTCTAAATCCTAAACTTGGGTGGTTAGAGAACTGCATCAAGAATAGGGTTTTTAAATGTGAATACCATTGGGAGTAGAAGGGACGGAAGATATAGTTATCTCAATTGAAGTGTGATCATTTTTATTTTCTAGAGGAGCATCATAGTTCTAGGATCTCATTGCAATATTCATCGATTCACTAGACATCATTTTGACCTCATTGATGGAATATGGGGAAGAACCATGAAATGATTTACGCTCAATCAATTGTTCTGTGGTAGGGAAATAATGAGTCAAAATAAATGAGGTGGAAGTTTTTTCAGAAATTTAATGACCTCTTCACCACAAGGACATTCTTTGGTGAAATGATCACCTTCACATATAAGGCAAGAGAATTTTTCCTTTCTCATATTTCTATATTCGACATCTATATTTTGAGGTTTATTACCTTCCTGTTGATTCTCATATTTGTTAGATTTTCTTATTCCTTTCTTCTTTTTTCTTGAATATTTCAAGTATTGAACCGCAATAACTTTGGTAGAAACAACAGGAGTAGAATTAGTGTTGGGAATTGTAATATCCTATCCAGGAAGTGAAGTAGGTTGGTTTTTTTTTTTCATTGATTTAGTAGCCCACTGTGTCTAGATAGAACCAAGTATGCCATTAGCAGGTGGTTCTGTTGAAGGTTTTAAAGGGTCTAAGTTAGGACAAGGAGGATTTGGGATCAAATAGTACATAGTTCGTGACCAGGAATAAACCATGTCTAGGTACTGAGCATAGATAATGGATTTCTCTTCGGTAACAACACCTCCCATGGAAACATCCCTAGAAATGGGCAAAAGCAATGAATCGGTGAACCAATTAGTGAGTAATTTGTTGGGAATGGGAGCTTTTATAAAATTGTGTCATCTTCTCCACTCATGTATATGGTCTAATACATTGGCGGAAGTGGTTTGATAGAGAGAGGTCCAATTATATGTACTAGTTTCATATACAAATTGTAATTGAAAATGCGTTAAAAATGCCATCGCTAGAGTGTTCAAATATCGAAAGGAATGTTGGGAAAATTATATATACCACTTAGCGGTGGTCCCAGTGAGAGTTATTTGAACAAGTATTAAACTGATGGAACCATCCATTAGAGAGTTCGATGAACACAAAAAATTATAATTCATTATGTGGTTTTTGCGATCTTCACCAGGTTTTTCGTCGAATTTCAGTACATCCAAAGGAAAGTTTACAGGAATAGCTCGCTATGAAGGATCATGCTAAATAGGATCATTAATCAATCATGACAAATATGCAAGATTGAGCATAGAAAAAAATGGCAATTGTTGATTGGGTTGTAGATACTGGTAATATTGGTAAGGCATCTGAGTACTAGTAGGGCTGTAAGAGGATTGATAAACGGGTGTCGATGATCCTCATATAACAAGTTGGCCGATCTGATCCACCTGACGGTCCTGTAGGTGTTGGACCTCTAGGTGGCATACCTCTAGATGGTGGACCTCTTTATGGAGGGCCTCCAAATGATGGGACTCCAGGTGGGACTCCATGGGGTGGAACTCTATGTGGGCCTCCATATGGTGGAGTTCCAGGTCGTGGGACTCTAGGTGGTGGACCTCCATATGGTGGACCTCCAGGTGCTGGACCTATGAATGGAGGACCTCCAGTTTGTCAAATTATATATGGTGGACCTCCAGGTGACCCACCAAACACATTTGTAAAGTGGATCCCATAAGTGGGGACATTCATCCAACTAGGTTTCCCCCATGGGGTATTAGTGTTTCCAGGATAAGGGATCTAGGAAAAAATATTTTTAATAAAATGGGTTGGTAATTCTGACTAAATGTTATGGGTTGATTCCCTTGGTAAGTATAAACCCATGTTGGTTGATTAGAAATGGCTTGGACCGATGATGGTTGTCCAGATAAAGAGGAAGGAATAACCATAATTATGGTCATGGAGGGTGCATTGACTATCGACTTCCCTAAAGAAATACTCTTCCCAATATTTAAATTAGTTTGCCCAAATTTTGAAAAAACTTGTTCTGGAGGTTTCTCCCTAGTCATAGTATTTGTAGGAGAATGAATAATAGACATGATACTTTCAACTTATAGTATAAGGATAGAAGTTTATCCCATATCATAAGAAAACACATTCTGAACGGCTATCATTGACACATTAGCAACATCAGACCAGGCAGGGGCACGGTATTTGAGAGTGTCTATTTCTGAATGGCTAGGTAAAGGAAAGTGACTCTTTCTTCTTATGTTCTCCTCCCTCATGCACAAAATTCATACCATCTTGTGGATGCATCTAAAAAACTCATAATTACATAATAATGATCTTGTGTTTGGCGGGGGTATGATGTAAAACAAAGAAATATTTTTGTATTCAGAAATGGTTTGTCACAAGGAAGTCTCCCAAAGCAGAGAAATCAGACCAAATTTTGATTCCATTGGGTCATACAATGGCTGGGAAAACACCCAATCTCCCATACCATAATGGCCTTTCATAGGGAAGTGAAATTTCAAGTCACATGAATAACAAAATTGAACCACTATCAGAGTAGGGGTAGATGGATTTTTGAAGGAAGAGAATTCTTCCATGGCTTTAGTAACTGAAATCCCCTCTACATATGGATCAGTTGTGATAGGCTGTTCCATGGTTACTCCTTCCCTTTCTTCTGCAGTGGGAGGAAATTCAGCTGGTAAACCTTCCAGCCTCTGATATCTCCTCATAGGTGGCTCAACTAGAATGTTGGATAAAATATTTTACTCTAAAGGTTGTCTAGTCAAAAATATTACACATAAACAATCCTACACATGATAAGGTTGGAATAAAAATTAAGTGATAAGAGGGGATGAAAAGGTCGGATCTTCACTATGAGTGTCAACTTGTCCTAAATCATGATATACCGCATGTTCCAACAATAAAACATGGCAAGTAGGATTGAGACCATACCCTTTATTGGATACCTAACTACTTGGACAACCCATGCATAGTAGATCCATGAGTGTTTTTCTCAGTGTATTGCTTCAACAAGACGACGAAAAGGATTTTATCCGTTGGTATAGGTTTCTAGAAGGGTTTCTTAATATACGCAAGGTACGTGGGAGCTCAAATCCATGTAAGTGTTGTCTGATGCATAATTATTCAAAAGGGGCCTTCCGATATTCTATCAAGTACATGAATAAATTTCTATATACCTCTAGGGTATGTGAAAAGTCATTCGATATACTGATTGGTACATGGAATAACCACATAGTCCTCGTGATGCAGTGTAGGAAATAAATGAAACCTCCTATGTTTATAGACACTAGAACATCTCTTCTAACCTATCTGTTACAGAGAAAAAATCATATGGTTTGGGGTACCACAACAGATATGGTAACCACAGAAATCAATCCTTTCCTATACGCAAGAGAAACCAAACATATAACACTAAAGGATCTCGAAACATACCTTATTCTAGATGGTTGATGTAGATCCCTGTTGAGTTTTTCCACTCTTGCTTGTATTAATAATTTGCTCTCTCAACATTCAACAAACAAGACAAGTATGCTATATAATTGTGTTAGACCTAATCTAGCATATATAATCAATAAGATATAAGAATTTAAAATCATCCATGGATTCAATATTCATTTAAATACACATTATTGAATAGGAAAAGATATTTCTATTAATATAAATCATAGATTACGATAGAGACAACCTTTGTCGGCACGTTTGCGAATCAGAGAAACTAAGTCCTCCACGGGGGCCTCCACCACTTCAATCCTCCATCTCTCGATAGCAAGATCACAAGCAAAGGCAATATTGGGAAGAACACAAAGTGATCCAAGGGACAAAGGGATGCAGACTCAAGTATAAGCTCCCACAACAATGGACTATAGTTTTCTTGCTCTTCAATTCCTCCTCTTCAATGTATCCAAAGGGTTCCTTATATAGTGCTTCAATGGGATAATGGAGGGTCAAATATGAGCGATCTCAAGGAATATGGAAGGCCAAGAGACAAGTGATTTGGATCCACATCAAGGAGAAATTCAAAACTATTTGTCCTTTTGCACACATCCCGATGTACGCTAGTTTAAGGGTCAAATCCGCGTATATATGCGAGAATAGGTTTAAAAGTCATGTATAGAAAATAATGCATGTTTTTAGGGATGATATTGAAAACATAAAGGGTACAAAAATAGTCCATGGGGTCTAAAGAGTTTGTAGATGGATAGGGAAGGCCATAAAGGTGTGATCCACCATGTGTGGTAAAATAAGCTGTAACAGATGCCCCCTAATGTGTGAGGTCAAAGGGGTCATACAATGGCCGAAATACATTATAAGTCCATCCCAGAAGTGGAGTGATGAAGAACTAGGTGGAAGAACCAGCCATCCAATAGTGCAATACAATGATCAAACTCTGCACATAACTACAAGTAGATATAGCAGTCTCGGATACATAAGTGTACAATGGCCATGAATAGGCATGATACACAATATGACATGTGTGGTCATCACCACATACAATATAGATATATCAGAATCTCCATGATCAAGATATGTAAAGGATCATGATCTCCATTAAGGCTACAAATATCTAACATACACTGGAATCAAGTCATGAGAGCTGAAATCTCATGAACACTGGCACGATCAAGGAGGTAGCATATATGAAATTCCAGCAATTTGGAAGGCCTTCTACACAATCCTCTACGAGTACATGTCCTACTATGTGAATAGAGGTGTTGAGTTCAAACATAGTAGTCCATCTTCTGATTACCAGTCATCGATGTATACCATTAACAGACACAAGATCACCCACCGATAATGAAAATGGGAATCAAGGTACTAGAGTGAAAACTAACTAGTGTGAATAAATTTGTTGAGGTAAAACACTTGAGAGGATCCATTGATCAGGGGACATTGATGTATTCCCAAAACTATCGATGGCGAGAGAACCTGCCACTGATGATTGCAAGTTTCAAGGCACTCGAAAATGACTCTAGATTCCTCTCCCAGAATAAATGATCTGAAGTTGATGGGATGAAATCCACTGAAATGAGGGCATTAATGCATCCCTCATCACTCAACATGAGGTACTCAGCAAGGCTATATAATGTCGAAGGACTCAATCATAAAGTGCATCAACCAGTATCAGTACCCGAAATGGCCGACATGCAAAGTCAAGAGAACTGAGGAATAGCAGAATCAGGTTTCAAATTCCTTCAAACAAGAGCATAAAGGTAAATGGTGAATGAATGTAGGCATCATAGACTTGATATACAAAACTGGGACATCTCTGCAACACAACAGGCATCGAAAGAGGCTCGATAGGGACTGGAATCTTAGCCAGCCAGTGGAGATAAACTCAGAGAAACAAGTACAACTCTTAAAGTCAAACTATTAACCCGACTAATGGATGTGATATATAGTGCTCTGTTCGAAAGTGACATGAATTGACTACTGCCAAAGATAACATCTTTTCTAGTCCATCTTTTTGGGTTTTGATTTTTTTTTTTGGACTTTTTCAAATATTTTGAAAAGATTGAAAAAGAATAAAATTGTTTTATAGTTATAGACTAGGAGGAGATGAGTGTCAATGGGAAAACAAACTAGTTCCAAGTAGTGGAACATACCTATGCTCAATGCAAGGTCACATGTGTAGGATAACGACACTCGGGGGAAATTCCCCTCCTGGTAAAAATAGGGAATCAAGATGCAAATGGAAAAAAAAATGGCTCTGTGTGGCTAGACATGAGACAAGCTCAGGCTATATAACTAATAATCAATGTCAGGGAAGCCAGCATAAGGCTCAATGAGGTAGGAAAAACTCATGATAATGCAATTACAACTTGACATAAGGGAGTCCTAGGGACAAAGGCCAGCAAAAATATGAAGAGGAGTATGAGGCTCTTGTGCAAAGACATGGCAATACTATACAAAGGGCTCCCACACACTAAAGGACAAAAATGTTTGCATGAGCACCAAATTCAAAAAAGCAGCTAACTAGGGAACCCATGTATGGTCAAACTCTACCATTCACATCATGTCACTTCTAAAACAACAAGAAGGTTCCATGACAAGATAGAATGGGTTCGTACCTAAGCTTATAATGAAATTGTCATAAGGTCATGCAAAGTACAAATGGATGTGAAATCTAACCTATATTCTAGTTTAGACATAATACCTAAAAGTGACATGAACGGGTCAAAACAATGGTCGAAATGGAACTCAAAATGGACTCCTACATCATCAGATTAGTCCTAAACAGTCCAAAATGCTCAGAAACAGTTCAAAACTATTGAAAAGAGGGTAAACAATTTTTCAATTTTTCAATTTTTTTTCTATAAATAGTAAAAAATTCAAAAATTACATATCATTTGAAATTTTTACCCATTTGAGCTCATAACTTCCAACGCGAATTCTGGGAGCTTCGTCTGGCAAAATTCAACACTGTTTGTTCCAGGTAACTTCTCATGTCCTCCTCTTCCATTTTCATGCAATTTTTTTCAATTTCCATGGTCAAATTTGATTTTTAGACCAGTCTAAATTGGTCATTTCGTCCCACATGAATATCGGGCCCTTTCCCGTGTATAGGGCTGGCTATACGCAGAAAAGCCACCCAAAACTGCATACATACGTGGTTGTTTTGCAAATAGTCGCGTATGCGACCGTGCACATCATTTTTTAAGGTAAATATTGACCAAAAACTACTTTTAATGTGTAGGATAGTTCTAGAATGGAGGGAGAGGTAACATGGAGATGTAGAAGAGGCTGTTCAGGGTGATTTAATGACTCAACAAGCTCTATGTGCATTTGGGCTATACAAGTTTTCGTGTCTTGGCAGCCTGAGGGCCAAACCGAGACTCCTGCAAATGATCGTAGAATACTACGATCTAGACTCAGACTCCTTTCGTATTGATAAAATGGCCCTCACTATAGAGGTGGAGGACATATACTTAATTACTAGACTTTCCCGACGTGGAGAGGTGGTGAACCTATGTTCTCGCGGGCCTGGATGTGGCCTCACCATTGATGAGTACATTTCAGTATACTATTTTTTGGACAGGGAAAAGGTTGGGAGTCAAATCCTAACAAATTCCATCCAAGTGCTAGGACTAAAGGCCATAGTATTGGCACTCACCATGATAGTTTGTCTAGCATCACTCCACCACGCCTTGCGGCCATTGATGTTCTATGTAGTGGAGTGCATGAGACCCATAGTGTACGACTGGAGAACTGTGTTGTTGAGTAACATGAAGCAGCAACTCAATGAATACAAGATGGGCAGGGTACGAAAATTCAATTTTAGCATTATATTGAGCACGTTATTCTTTGAGTGTGTCTCGGGGCTAAGCCCTAGAGTTGAAGTTCCTCTTCATAGGGTTCGAGATATGGCCCAATGACATTGTGAATATGCTATGTGCATATTGGGTGGAGGTAGGTTTTCTAACCCCTACCCATCTAACTTCTTTCCATGGTGGCGGTGGCAGATTGTTGCCATTGATGATTATCCCTATGCGGGGATAGATTTCCAAGGAGATCCCGACATGCCCCTACCATCAGGAGCAGTATACGGTGATATTGGTAACGAATCCCAAACCCTCTTTTTAATTTTTTTTTGAATTATTTTTTTTTTTCTGTTTTTTGATATATTGACTCAAAAGACATGTTTTGGTGTGATGACACATAGTGACAATCTGTCATATGTATGCAGATGTTGGACCACGGTGGCCTGACAGTTTCCCTTGTTATAGACAGAGGGGAAGAGGATATGATATCATGGGTGTGGATGCTGAGCAGATGCTCCAAAGCATTCAAACAAACTTTTTACACTTGACACACAGGGTACCCATGGCACAAGTTGAGGACTTGCCTGAGGCCATGCAACGTCAGGTGATTGGTGTACCATAAGCATGGGTTTGGTTATTCCATCGACTAGATAGAGTCGTGATGTGTTCCCACGATCCGAACCCACCTCCTCCTCCATAGGCTTATAGACCTAAGAGTGATTCATTTTTGTACTACCGTGTATTATATTTTGGTGGCTCGGAAGCCCCATTTTTGTATTATGACACTTATGTACTATGACGTTACATTTTGGATGTTTTAATGAAAAACTTTTATGATGATTGATTTTATTTATTTACATGTATGCAAAAATGTATGTTTGTGATGTGCTTATGGTCTATGAAACAAATGCCAATCTAACACATAGTTAGCATATGAGTCAGGAACTTGATTCAAAAATTCTTAGAACATGTATGTATGTTATGTTGTCAAATTGTCGTTCTAATAATCTCACATGTAAGAATCTTTGTAATAATGTCGGATCCCTAATACGATACAAGCCATTAAGCTATGACACTACTAACTACGAATCAAGACATACCTCAAGAGAGAGAACACCATGTGAAATGGCATCCCGTAATAGCTCGATAATGACACTATACTTAGCAACATTGTTCAAAGAAGGCCATAAAAATATGCCTCTTGAAGACAATACCTAACCCGTAGGAGTATAAATCAACCAAGCAATAGAGGATGAGTGTTGTGTGTGGCGGCTGGCACCATCAGTAAATCCTATGTAAGTGGAAGACTCAATTGACATCGGCCATAAGAAACAAAAGCTAATCAACAAACCTGATCACCATAAGAAAACCTAGCTATGCAAAAAACTATACAATAATATACAACAATCAGCCCTGACTGAAGATCATGCATAGTATTTTTTAAGATAGAGCCCATTTCTAGGCTCTACCAAGGCTATACCTTCATAATCCACCAGCTCATAGGTGCCCTTCTCTAACACATGTCTAACTACGTAAGGACCATGCCACATAGGATTAAACTTCCCTTCCCCCAAGGGTTCTTTAGCTTGATCCCACAAAAGGACCAAATCACCTTCACTAAAGCTCCTTGGATGGATAGACTTATCATATTGGACCTTAACGCGATGCTTATTTACTTCTAGAGCCACCAAGGCATCTCAGTGCTACTCATCAAGCTGCTCTAAGTGGACCAAACGTTCCTCCAATGCGGAAGTGTCTGGTAAAAGCTCTATAGCTAGCTTTAATGAAGGGATTTTGCATTCAACCAGCAAGACAGACTCCACTCCATGTACGAGCTCATATGGAGAAAAATCGGTGGTAGTCTTAACCGTGGTCCTATAGGTCCACAAAGTAGGATATAACATTATATGCCAATTTCTTTTTCTTTGTATGATGATTGGTTGGAGAATGGACTTAAGTGATTTGTTCACTGCTTCAACTTGTCCATTCGCCTGAGGGTAATAAGAAGAGGAGTGCTCCTACTTATACCCTAACTTCGAGGCCAACTCTTCCATCATTCGATTCTGAAAGTGCCTACCATGGCAAGTGACAAGCTCTTTTGGAATACCAAACCGAGTAATAATTTGGTTGAATATGAAATGTGTGGCTATCTCACCATTGGATTTAATCATGGGCACAGCCTTAGCCCATTTCGTGAAATAATCAACAGCCAATATAATATGATGATGCCCCCTAGCTGAAGCTGGGTTGCAATCCATGAAGTCAAGCCCCCACTTGGTGAAGGGATCGACGGTGATAATCAAATGTAACGGGGAAGGATGTGAGTGCATATTGCATGCAAAAACCTAGCAAGGGTGACATTTCTTGACTGTATTGACACAATCTTTGAAGATCGATGGCCAAAAATATCCCGCTCTCAAGATTTTTTGGGCTATAGAAAGCCTAGATAAATGACCACCACACGCCCCTCTGTGGAAATCATTCAGGACAACCTTAGCCTCTTCATGGGTTAAACAACGATGCAAAATGGAATCTACCCCATGACAGTACAAAGTGTTATCCACTATAAGGTAGTTCTTAGATACGTGACGTAATCGTCGTTGCTCATCCCCGTGAAAAGTGAGTAGGGACCTTCAACATTTGTAAATATATGATGATATCACCATACCATGAATCCAAAGTGGAGATAAGGAAAATATGCTCATCGACAAATGTATCCTCATAAACCTCCTCCTCCTCCTCCCTTGGGAAATCATAAATGAGCTCTGCAAAAATCAACGATTTCTTCGATTTCGTAGAAACAAATTTGAGATCAAATTCTTGCAAAATAATAATCCATTTCTTATACTTTCCCTCGATCATCCTTCTGGTGAGGACGAACTGAAATGGATTGACATGAGCTACCACCAAGGTCTGATGAAGGAGAATGTAGTGTCTCAATCTATGAACCGCATGAATGGGGGCTAACGTAAGTTTCACCACATGGGAATAATGAAGTTCCGCATCTATAAGGTTCCAGCGCAAATAATATATGACATGCTCATGGAGCTCCTCATCCTCCTTAACCAAAACCATACCAATCATCTCCATGGATGCAGCCACATAAATAAAAAAAGTCACGGCTATAGTCGGGTGTACTAAGCATGAGGGCCGATGCTAAGGCTTGCTTAAGAGCATCAAAGGACTCATGGGCTTGCTCATCCCAACAAAAGGTGGTGTCCTTCTTTTAAAGACACATAAATCCTTTAGTCAAATTGGCAAAGTTAACCATGAATCTCCACAAGAAATTTTCCATGCCTTGGAATCATTAAAGATGTCCAATATTTCACGGGGGAGACAATTGAAGTATTGCCTCAATCTTTAAGGGATCAAGTCTTATACCCTCTTTGGAAACAATGAACCCTAGCAAGCGACCAGAATTCACGCAAAAGATGCAGTTATGTGGATTTAACCTAACCAGGTAGCGTCGACATCTTTTGAATACTAATCTCAAATGGTACTAATGATGCATTCTCAACCAAGAATGAGCAGCAAGGTCATCTGAAAAGACTTCAATAATCAATTTGAGATCATGAAAAATCAAGGTCATAGCCTGGTGAAATGTGGCTCTGGAATTTTTAAGACCGAAAGGCATCTTCGGATATGAAAACGTACCGCAAGGACAAATAAATGCAGTTTTTTGTTCATCCCCAGGTTTGATCTGAATTTGATTATATCCGAAAAAGTCATCAATAAAGGAAAATACCTCGCTTCCTGCACACTCATCCAAAATTTTATGAATAAATGGGGTGGGAAAATTATCCTTAGGACAAACATGATTTAAATCATGGAAATCAATCCATATACAGATCATTCCCCACTTCTGATCAACCAAAACAAAGTTTAAAACCCACTCTGTAAAGGGAACGGGATAGATAAAACTGGCTTTTAATAGCTTCTCTATCTTAGCCTTAATCGCGGGTGCTTTTCTAGGATTCACCGCATGCAAATGTTGTTGAATAGACTTCACATTTGGATAGGTCTTAATTTCATGTTTGACAATACAAGGGTCAATACCCAGCATTTCCTTGTATGACCAAGTAAAGATGTCACAAAACTCTTTGAACAGCTCAGCATACTCCTGAATCTCAACATGGGAACATTCTGCCCCAATATAGACATTCTCAATCTTTCTAGGACCGCGAGAGATATTGATAGGAATAGTAGGTGATATATTCTCTATGTTCCCATTAACCATCTAACCAGGAGAGCTTAATGGAACCACGGGACTACCAATCTTCTCGCTAAGAATCTCCCTAAAGTCCGCATGCTCCAAACAGTCAAGCTTAGGAAGAAAATAATATCTATGATGTAACTCTTCCCAAGGTGGCTCAACCCTAGACATGGCCTCAACAATAGATTCATCTGATGGAAAAACACTATGAAGGAAATCATGTGCATGAGAGGACTCAACTGCCGATGCAAGCAGCACTTATGGGTCCTCCTCCTCTGTCCACGAAGAGGAAGGACTAGGCTCTACAACACCATCAAGATTCTCATGATATGCTATCATCGCCATAGGCAATGGCATGTCCATTTCTATAGGTCCATTCGAAGGACTCCGTGAAGGAAGAACCCAAGGATCTTCCATATGGGTAGTGTGAAAAGACACTCAATTCAATGAAGATGAAGCCCCACCGAAAATAGATCCAATCATAAGAATGGGTGCAAGACAACTAAAGGTCCCCCTAAGGGATGGATACATACCTACACCCACACCCCCAGTTTCCGACTGAGAATGATCGATAATCGGGATAGAAGATCCCGATGATGCATTAACACTCATATTTTTATATGATGTATGATCAATCGTAACAATCTTCCCATTAAATGAGAAGCATACTACTCGAAATAGAGAAGAGGCTACGGCTTGCATACTATACATCCAATTCCTACCTAGTAAAAGATTGTAATCAAGCGGTGCATCAACCACCTCGACCTCGATCATGACAGTCTTCCCTCCCAAATGGAACTTAAGAGAAGGAAAAATTCCGTGTGACCGAAACGATCTACCATCAAAGGTAGTCAACATGTTAGCGAATTGAGACAACTAGGGAGAACCCAAATCCTTCCAACACAACAAAGACATCACGGAAGCAGTAGTGCCTTCGTCAATCACAGTGCGTTTGACAGTCATGTTAAGACATTCTACATGAATCAAGAGAGACACGTAGTAAGGCAAGCGAGGTTGTAGTCCCATGGTTTCAAATTTGTTGATGGAAGAAGAGCTATCATCATTCACCCCAAGAGAAAAAATCAAAGCTTTCCTTTGGAAAGGGCAACTCGGAAGTACTTCAAGTGTAGACATTGCACAAGGAGTTTGGCCCAAATCCTCGACAACAAAATAGTTTTGGGCGTCTTGGGCATTAGGATTGTGCCCCAAAAACTTTAGGACTCCCTTAGGAATGCGAGGTCTAGTCTTAGGTTTATCCATAGGGTTTTCAATACACAAAGAGCTATCAATAGGAGTGGGTTCCTTCACAAGGTCTAGTTGTGACGAACCATAGTCTTTCGCATGAGTCACAACCTTAGTAGCACACACCATGTTGATGCAACCATGACCAATACTGGTTTCCAGTGGATTTTGATCTCCACCCGATGCAAAATGAGGATAATGGGTCCTCGAGTTCATATTTGTATTATGGGGTAAAGGATTGGTCAACATAGATGGGCCCTATGCTATGAACCCCAAGGCGTCTTCCATGCAAGGGCACAAGTGAGTGAGGTGGTCATCCTTACACATTTTACAAGGAAAATTAACCTTACGTTTAGACTGCTTGTCCCCCCAACATTACGGTCATTCTTGTCATTGAAAGTGACATTTTCGTTCTTGTTCCCACCCTTATGATTGTTTTTACCCTTTTTCTTATTCCTTTCAGGCTGCTGGTTGCCCTTTTGGTCCGATGATTGCACAGAAAGTATACTTGCCATTTGGGTGGGTTGAGACGAAGCCATGGCTTGTCCCAAAGCATATTGGTTAATAGACAATTGACTCATTTCACAACCGAATCCATAGGTGTGGTACTTATACAACCCATGATTCCATCAGCATGTGGTCCATGCTTGATCTTTGGATTGAAACCAGAATGTGGAGCATTAGGTATGATCTCATATAATAGTACGGATTGAGCATAAATCAAATCCAATTCTTGTGCCATGAAAATTGCTTGTTCCTCATTCTGAACTCTGGCTATAGAAACATCATTTGTGATGTAAGGTAGCAAAGATTTAAGGAACCACTCAAGGAGAAACTCTGGTGGTATGAAAGCTTTAATAAACCTATTCCATCTACGCCACTCTTGGATATGGTCCAAGATATGTGTGGCTTTGTCCTGTTGAAATGTTGACAAGATTTCTGTACCAATGTTGTAACGCACGGGTAGCTGGAAGTGATTGAGGAAAGTCATAACAAGGTCATCGAACAAAACAAATGCCCCCCTCAGTAACTCTATGTATCGTTTCGTTGTAGGCCCAATGAAGGTGCATTGAAATAGACTTAAATGGATTGAGTCATCATGTAAGGAATTGGAAGAGCACCAAAGGTGAAAGGTAGTGACATGTTCAATAGGATCTTCTCCTGGTTTGCCCTCAAATTTGGGAATTTCTGAGGGAAGCTTGTTAGGGACAGCCGGCCAAGCCGGGTCATGAGATACTGGATCATTCATTAGTCTCGACAAGTCAGGTAAATTTAACGTTGCGAGGAAAGGGATCCTAGGTTGACCTTCTTTGTGCCACGCTCCCTAATAGTTTTGGTTCATATAAGGATGACTACTATAAATACCATGGCCTTGGCCATAATATCCTCCTTATGTTTGACCCATGTAGGGCTGCATGGAAGCATTATGATGTGGTGTACCTTGACTATGCTCTGCTACAAAGCCATAATTAGAGGAGTAAGCGGGTTGCTGATATCCATACCAATAAGGTTGATAGCTCTTTCTATACTACAGTCCATAGGATTGTCCATGAGAAGCTCCATAAGATGTCCCATGGGATGTCCCATGAGAAGCTCCATAAGTAGGGATATGGGGAACTCCTTGCGATGGACCGTAAGATGATCCAGAAATAGGAATATGACCTCTCGAGACAATAGGAGATACTTGACTCTGAGGTACTACTGTGCAAGCAGTCACAGTACAAACATGACTAGTAGCAACATTCTGACCCGAAGAACCACATGAATGAGGGGGAGGAAGGGTTCTCAAAAATGCATTCGAAGGAGTAGGAATTGAGGATGAAGGGACATGTGAAGGTATGTAAGTGGTGTTCCCTATGGTCACTCATCTTGGTTCTGGTATCCTCATATGACTACTAACACTAGGTCTAGGGCGAACATGTGAGGTAGCTTCCATCACCGGGATGGAAGGTGCAATGTGACTAGTGCTCCCAAATCTCTCCACACGGAAAGGAATAGGAGTTCCCCCCATCCATAGTGCTAGGTTCAATTTTTGACTTGGCATGATGTACCGGATCATGTACAGGGATATCAGTCATGCCATAACGAACATGACTAGTGCTTGTGGGTTCCTGGTGAGTCTCGTCACCTAGAAACCAATACCGACGACTTGTGAATAAGGGATAATAACCGGAATGTGAAGGTATATATACAGGAATAGAATCTTCCTCCCCAACCTCTTGAGGTGGAGAAGACATCTCAAGAATCTTGTCCTCACGATCTCCCATTGTGTGTGAATCAATGTGAGAAGTAGTCCGCTAGGACTATCTATTTCTCTCTCCAAATGGAGGAGCAGATGTGGAAGGTGAAAGCCCTGCTAAACGACGAGAATGGTGAAGTGCCACACCCAAATACACAATGACTCAAAAAATGAAAAAGACTCTTTCTAATTACACAAACCCTAGGAAAACTAGCACGCACAGAGCATAAACCTATACAATGTAAAGCCAAATAACAAGCAAACAAGGGTAGGATATGTGAGCTCCCGAATGAAGTAGGTATGTCTCGCCTAGGAGAGGCTTGAGACTCACATACATAATAAGCGAAGGTTCGTAACCAATTATAGTGGCCCTCAGCTTCAACGCATATAGAAATTGTGCTGTCCGACCCCTACCTAGCCAGGACACCTGTAGAATAACCTCTGCGAAGTAACCCCTTGATAACCTAGGTAAGGAAAATAAGGTCACCTCAATATAATCAATGCTTAGGCATACAGTCACAGGCATGATTGACCATATGGGAAGGGTAGCAAAGCCCGAAACTCTCAGAAGAGCCCCTAGATACGAATACAATCCTAGAAATATCTCTGGTGGTACTCAGTTATGACCAGGGGTCATCCCAATCATTAACCACTCACACTTTCTCATGCTTAACTCCCTTGTAAGAGGAGGATCCTAAGAAACACTAATTATACCAAGGAATTTCACACTCTCACCTAGATAGACACATACATGTTCCGTTTAGTGTTCTTGGAGAATTGACCCACAATGAACTATTCCAAGACCCTAAAACCTAATCTTGTTGGTGCACCCTATAAAAGAAAAGAGTGTAATTCATTTTATTATGCTTTGATTTTAATTGGATTATTACTCAAAAGGTAAAATGATCATACAACTAATTGTGTTATGATGCAACAAGAAGTAAAATGCATACCTAACAATCAATGCAAATGCACTGTGTCAAATGAAAAATGGGGTATGCTACTATGTGAAATGCAAAATTTTCCTTCAAATGAAAACATTCCTATATGAAAATATGACTAATACTTCTCCAAGCAAACCCAGTGCAAGTACCATGCAAAATGCAAAATGCAATGATGAATAATGATGCATAATGATGCAAAGAAGCAAATATTTTTGTATTTTTTGAATTAAAATAAGATAATAAAGCAAAAGAATGACTCTACCACCCCCAAACTCTGCAAGCACTATCAAACAACACCCACACAAATCACTAAGGTAAAAGAGACCTAATGCACTAATCCCCCAACAAAAAATAGAAAATGCAATGACAAGAACATTCTTAAAAAATTCAAACTAAAAAGCGTCTCTGGTAGAAAACAGAGCTGAATACAAACTCTAGAAGCATCCAAGGAGACTCAGAAATCATCAAAACTCACCTAGCAACACTTAATCTTCCCCTCAAAGGCAAAACTCAGGGCATACGGGACTGTGTGCAGAAAACGCACGTATATACACGGATATCCTAGTAAAAAGCACATGTACATGCAACTGTGAAGCCAAAACTCACATACATGAAGAAAAAGAAATAAAAAAGAAGGTAAACAGACAAGCTAAGAGAAAATTTACTCCTATAAAATAATACCAAGCAAAACCTTCACCCAGAGATGAATCAGAAACAGTGAAATTAGGGCAATTCAAGAACATTGAATGCCAATAAAAACCCCCAAAGGAAATGATTAGGAACTCCCGAGTATGGTCTCCAATTTTGCTACAGAGAAAACTTTCTATGACCTGGGGTACCACAATATATAGGGTAACCACATAAATCAATCCTTTCTCATATGTAAGAGAAACCAAACATATAACACTAAAGGATCTCGAAACATACCTTATTCTAGATGGTTGATGTAGATCCCTGTTGAGATTTTCCACTCTCGCTTGTATTAATAATTTTCTCTCTCAACATTCAGCAAATAAGACAAACATGCTATATAATTGTGTTAGACCTACTCTAGCATATATAATCAATAACATATAAGCATTTAAAAGCATCCATGGATTCAATACTCATTTAAATACACATTATTGGACAGCAAAAAATATTTCTATTAATATAAATCAAAGATTACAATAGAGACAACCTCTGTCGGCATGCCTCCAAATCAGAGAGACTGAGTCCTCCACCTGGGCCTCCACCACTTCAATCCTCCATCTCTCAATAGCAACCTCATAAGCAAAGGAAAGCTTGGGAAGAACACAAAGTGCTCCAAGGGATGTAGCCTCAAGTATAAGCTCTGACAATAATGGAATATAGTTTTCTTGCTCTTCAATTCCTCCTCTTCAATGTATCTAAAGGGTTCCTTATATAGTGCTTCAATGGGGTAATGGAGGGTCAAATCCAAGTGATCTCAAGGCATATGGAAGGCCAAGAGACAAGTGACCTAGATCCACAACAAGGAAAACTCCAAAATTGTTTGTCCTTTTGCACACATCCCAATGTACACAAGTTTAAGGGTCAAATGCGCGTATATACACGAGAATAGGTTAAAATGTCGCGTATAGAAAATAATGCATGTTTTTAGGGATGATCTTGGAAACATCAAAGGTACAAAAATAGTCCATGGGGTCTAAGGAGTATGCAGAGGGATAGGGAAGGCCATAAAGGTGTGATCCACCATGTGTGGTAAAATCAGTTGTAACACTATCACTGAAATTGCTAATAATCTTAACCTAAGCAACCATTCAATTTTATCTTGATGGTTAGCGAATATTTGTGTAGTGTGCAGTAATTAGAAGATTGAATGATCTAAATGCATTGCAATTCTCTTTTCAATAAAACCTAGATAAAGAAAACTGAGATATATTTTCCTTTCAAGCAATAAACAAAAAAACCATGCAACTTTAACAAATTATTCTTCAAGCTTTGAAAAATTTTCAGCCACACAAAACCTCTCAATTCTAAACCTAAAGAGATCTCTAAAATAAAAAGAAGAAACTCCCTAATGCTTTAATTTCTATGTTTTTCACAACCAAAACTCAGAAGAATAACTACTACTCTATGTGATGAATCAGATTCAAAGCACCTAATCAAATCCAAAGAAACAAATCTAACTTTATATTTTGTTTTTTTATGTATTTTTTGAAATAGAAATGCAAAGAACAAAAATCACTCTAAAAATGTGCAAGAAACTACAATATTTTTTCTTTTATGGATCTGGAAAGCGCTTCAAGAGATCTAAACACAAACTCGAACAATCAAGACCAAAACTTCTAAACACAAAATCACTTAGTTTTAGAGCCCTTTACTAAGACAAATTTTGAAGGTTTTGACTCAAAAAATGCATTCAAGATAAGTACACACTGCTAGACATGTCAATAAAAAGAGGCGAAAAATTGACAAAACCCTAATGAAATAAAAAAATTCCCAAAAAAAGATCTAGAGTTGAAGATATCCTACCTTGGTGCACTCTTCAATGTAGAACTAGGGAATCCCCTATGCATTGACATTCGTTTCTCTCTTGGGGACAACGTTAACGGAACTCTATGTCTCTAGGAGAAAGGTGTAGAACATGCTCTATGAAAACAAGGAAAAGGTGTCATGCAGGGGTTGCAACTCTATCAAAGTGACATGGGCGCGTCAGTGAATCTAGAGAACCATAGAAAATATAAATCCTTTATCATAAGCAATTACAAATCAAACTATAATTTTATGAGTGTAAACACTGAACTGAGGAGGTAGATGGAGCTGAGATAAGATGGATTTCAAGCCTTAAATATTGAAATGATGAAGATAAAAAAAATTAAAATCTTGTATTCAAAACAAAAACCAAAATCATAGATCTGATTCATCCCTAGTATGGTCTCTAGTTTTTTTTATCATAAATTCTTAATCAATGTAGACAAAGATTGTTTCCCTACTCTACATGGGGCATGTCTAGAAAAAAGTACTCACAAAAATGCAACCTCTCCCTATATTATTAATCTACTTGAATATCAAGCTTTCTTACCTCACTGAGGAGAGGATCCTTTCCTTGTGATTTCTGTTACGATCAAATGTACCTGCAAAATAATGTAAGGAGCAAGAGACAAACGTGAAAGAAACAAGATAATTCAATGCTTAGTGGAGGGGGGTAGGTCCTGAGACCATTCATATTAACTTTAGAATCATATTTATTAATTTATGTTGGATAACTAAGTTTTGGGATAGGATTGTCTCGTAGTTTATGCTTTAGCTTGAGTGCTGGTCCCACTTAGTAATGTTGTTATGGCTTCCCTGTATTGATTATACCGTACATTCTCACATGTCTCTATGCATACTTCTTGCATAGATTGGTAGTTGAGAGCACACCCACACATTAGGCAGCTAGGAAACCCATAATCATAGGGATAACCTTTTTCCACAGATCTATTATCTCTCATATTAGGGTTACTTCCTTACCTACGCATAGCAATTTTAGGGGAGCAAATATCAGGGCCTCGCAGTAATTCACCCAATGAATAAGTGTAAGATATAGTTAGTGACTCGATCATTGTGGGTGGGATACAATTAGTGACTCACCTAGTTATGCCATTTTTCAAGAGCAGGCCAGTTAGGTATAGAAAATATTTCTTATTATTTATATATTGGGGGCACTCTTTTTTATCTTTATACAACGAAGTCCTGAGAGGGGAAGGGTTAGTTGAACAAAATCAAGTTCTATGATTCCTACTTTGATCTATACTAATGATCAAAGAGAAAATAAATAAATAACTAATACAACACAAATCATTCATGGGAAAGGGAAACACATTTGCATTAATAGAATAAGAAAAGAAAACAACAACCAAAACCTTTGTTTCGAAGATTTTTTCTCATGATGTCTTTTGACTAACAACCAGAAGCTCTACAAACTCTACAATTTTATAATAACCCTTGTTTTAATAGCCCAATTTTGACTTGAATGTTGTTATCGAAAATTATCAATAAATGTAGATAAACATCATTTCTTATAATCTACATGGGGCATATCTAGAACAAAAGACTCATAGTAAGGCATCATCTCCCTCGATTTTTAAAATACTTGAATATCAATCTTTCTTACCTCGTTGAGAAGGTGATACTTTCCTTGTGATTTATCTTATGATCACCTGTACTGCAAAAGAATGTAAGGAAAAAGATACAAAAATTAAAGAAACAAGATAATTCAACAATATATAATAATGATCAAGGAGAAAAGTAATGAATAACTGATATTAACACAAATCATTCATGGGAAACGGAAACACATTTGTATTAAAAAAATAAGAGAAAAAAATAATAAACAAGGCCTTGATGCCAAATATTTGTTCTCATGATGTCTTTTGACTCACAACCACAAGATCTACAAACCCTAGAAGTCTTACTCATGAAACCACACTCTTTTCCTCCTATACTAGCAATGATTTCAGCAACATAAATGTGCTCTCTTGGTCTTCTCCTATCATAGTCCATGAAGCTTGGATATATACGCTAAAGAGGGCACAAAGAGGTTGAGATTATTTGGGAATAAGGTGAGGGATCATTCCTAGAGGCTAGGGGTATGAATTCCACCTACTCCAAGAATTTGGGATAAGCCCGGATGAGGACTTTCATCTAAAAGGTTCTCAAAATATTCTCATTTTACAATTTAACAGTGTTTATGCTCTTTTTTCACTAGAAGGAGGCATCGACACTCCTTTTCCTCACAAATGTCATCATCACGCCTTTTCATTAGGTAAGAGGCATCCTGAAAGGATGATTCTCTATGTCATAAGGAAAAGGGGATCATGAATCCTAGATTTCAGCAAAAACCTCCTCCAAAAGATTGTTTGGCCAAGGAACTTCATGGGATTTAGAATAAGGAAATTTTTTGGCTATAATAAATGTATTTAACTAAAATTATGTGAATGGTGTAATTATGCAAGTATGAATTCCTAGGGCGGTGCTCAAGTCCAAGGCCAGACTAGTGAATGGATAGGCATGTATGATGTGTAGATTTTTGTTTTGTATCTTATGGTTGACTTACCATACCAATTCGAAATCTATGTAAATATTATTTTGGAAATTAATAAAATGTCCCAAGATGAATATGCAAAGAGGACTACATGGGCTATGATTCCACCAAAGGGGAAGAGGAAAGGGGGTCTATGGGGAAGCTAAATCTAGTGCTTCCAATTTTTTACCTTAGAACTCAACTTAAATAGGCCATGTGCTTTACATTATCCACATTAGAGGAATTTTGGGGTCTAAAATGGGTCTCCTAAGGAAAATAATAAAATAATAGTTAAAATAATAAAATAATATTGATTAATTTTGGAGGAAGAAAGAAAAAAACTACTTTTTGTGTTCGTATTTTCGACATATCTTCCTGTGTTTTTAGTCAAATTTCGATCCGGAGAGCTCGTTGGATGCGGAATTTGATTCCGCATCCAACGAGTACCCACACTGCATACTTTTAATGGACCCCACTACCCCAAAAACAAGAAATACCTGAAAAAACGTGATGATGATGTCATCATCACATTTTTTCAGGTATTTCTTGTTTTTGGGGTGGTGGGGTCCGTCAAAAGTATGCAATGTGGGTACTCGTTGGATAGGGAATCAAATTCCGCATCCAACGAGCTCTCTCGATCGAAATTTGAGCAAAAACAAAATAAGATATGTTGAAAATACAAACAAAAAAAGTAGTTTTTTTTAATGACAAATATGTCAATTCAACCATTATGGTTGACTTATTTTATTGAAATTCTATTGGTTCTTGAATTCCAACTCACAAAAACTTATTTTGGCACGTTTTCTTATAAGGCCCATTTTAGACCCCAAATTTCCTCTAATGATCAATTAATTTTTGAGTATTACCCAATAATTGAACGCATGTGTCTCATTGGTGGGAATAGTCAATTCATGTAGTTATTGAAGCGTAGTGGTGGTGACAATTATGTTAATCAATATTCGTCATTTTAGTCTATGGTAAGAAGCTATGTTAGTTGACTTTTAACCATCATGTCTTATTCCTTGGATTCATTGACCCTTTTTATCATGGTCACATCCATGTTTTCCTACTCTACGTAGAGTTTCTAATTATTGTTCATGACCATTACCAGACTGTATTAAACTCACAAACCCAAGTTTAGTGACAATGATGAATTTTAGGAAGAAAATATTGTTAGGTGTAAGTGACCATAGAGATTGGGAAAACTAGGAATCCTTACCCATATAGTTCTTCCACCTGTGAATGGTTGAGAAACCATAGTTTACACCACAGGAGGTTCTCTAACAACACACAACATATCGGACTCTCATTGCACACACTGGTAAGAACTATAAGGTTTGGATTCCCTAAGGGAACTGTGGACCAGTGAACTGGAATTCCTTCCTTGTGTTATGTGGGGAAATTGGAAGGAATGCCATGGTTTTTATGGTTGAGTGACATCTCTCTAAGAGTTTTGGCGAAGAAGGGTGAGTAAAAGGGATTGTGGGATGAGAGAGAGAATACTTTAGGTGTTTCCTTTTCCTTTGTGGCCTCATAGGCTAGCATGGCAATCACCTCTAAGAGAAAAAATTGTATATGCTTGACCTAGTTCCTACGATTGGGTGGAAAATTTCTCTTACACATCCAGTTGCTTGGATTTTTTTGTTAAAGATAATTATTCTAAGTTTTTAGAATGTGTAATGATCTTTATTTATACTCTAGTAATGATTGATATTGCATATGGATTCTAGATGTATGTGTAGATCTTATTTCCACTATGTATTATTATATGTATTTTTATTTGGCACCTGCACACAGTTATTCATATTTTAAGAATTCTTAATTACTGCTATTAGGTGATATTTTGTGAGCCTGCATCAGTGTCATGTCTGTTCCCGTTGGTTGTTTGAGGGATGGGGATGTGACGGGGTGTTATCAAAACATATGGTGCAACAACAAAACAGTATGGGTCATAAATGCACAGTTAAAGTTGAAATATGACTTGTAGATGGAGGGATATTATGAGAAACCCGTGCTTTATTTATTGGATGTTATTTTATCTCAGTTGCATGTTAGATCCGTGACCTACTCAAGTGAGAGGTAAACTAGTTGAGGTGAATTTTTGAAATTTGCAGAGTTGTAACGAAATGCTTTTATGGTTGTCGAGATTAGTTAAATGAAGCAGAATAAACAAATTTAATTGGTAGCTCCACCTGCAGGTAGATAGGTGTTGTGGGGGAGTCACGTGGGAATAAGGCATGGCTTGGAGGAGCCATAGTCATGATGTGGATAAAACATATCAGACCTCTAGCCATGCAATTCCATGGGATTAAGGATAGAGGTGGCGAATATCTAACCATCAGGAGATAGGGAAGATAGATGATGTACTTTACTATTGACTCCACAAATCACATGGTTGTTTGTAGTAGGAAGATGAAATTCTGGAAATTTGATGATGAAGGAGATCCATGGTTGTGGTGCATTGCGCGGGAGCAATATGTGTGGATCCTAATAATGGAAGAACATAAATCTGATCGTTTGATAAAATGGTAATATCAATGACCATGACTTATTATGCATGATTAAAGTGCATGATGGATGCGAGAAGGTGAAGATGCGTAAGGCCAAAAACTACGTAGGACACATGTCAACATTTTATTGATTGTGCATCCTCGAGCAAATTTGTAAAACTAGATTTGCAAGGATACATTATTTCTTATGGTAAAAAAGAAAATCATTGATACATTCCCACTCAAGGCTGAGTTGTATGGCGCGTCACTAACCGAATGGGGAAATCCCCCTTGATGCCCATTTCTTTTTTCTATTCAACAAAGTTGTATTTAGGCTTTAACCGCATTGTGGTTGGAGAAACATAAAATTGGGTAGATGTTGGAATAATGGTGGGTATTGCAGAACTACAAAAATTTCCAAGTCTGGAGGAAGTGGAAAAAACACACAAGTAGTAAATTCCCAAAAATTATAAAAGATTAATGGATCATTGTATGAGGAAACAAAAATTGTTGAGTGATCCTCATTATTTATAGTATCTAAGCTAGTATAGAAGTTGTCTTCTCTCCACACGAGTGATATTCTACAAGTGTCAGAAGTTGTCCTTTGGGGTTAAATGCATCTAGAGGAAAAGTCTTGATAGCCATACTTTTGACAAAAATTGGGAAATGGGTCATTCCAGATTGTATAAAAATTGATTTTTATTCTAAGATGATGTAATAAATATAACAATTTTGTTTAGATGAACACTTTTGTATATTCAATAATATAGAAGACACACTTAAAAATTAAGCATTCTGTCAGTAGAACTTGGGAACCTTTGGTCTTGGCTAGGCCACAAAGATCATCATCATGGATGATGCACATGATCCTAATGAATTTGAAACAGATGCAATGGGAAAGAACATACTGATTGAGAATGCAGAAATATAATCCACTGGTAGAAGAATCCAAGTGACTCCCCCTAAAATTGCAGAGACCACGAAAAGCCCAAGGGTAGAGCTATAGAGTTATAAAGAAAGAAATGAAATGTTGATTAAAGCTAAAGAAGAACAAAATCAGCTAAATGCATTGATAATTCAATTTTTGATAGATATTCAGAGGAAGAAAAGAGTGGGAGTAGCTCAAGGAGGCTCTCTCACAAGATGAACCATACTTCAAGAATATTTTCTAGAGACAAGTCATATACTCCATAATTCACTTCTAGTGAGTCATAAAACTCTAAGGATTCCACTAATGGATAGAGATCTTCATCTCATAAGAATAAACAGAAGAGGCATTCAAAGAAAAATTTATATGGAGAATTTAGGAAGGACAAACCTCCTGCATTTGATGGTGAGGTAAAATCTGGTGAGGAAGTTGAGGCTTGGCTTCTTCAGATGAGGAAGTATTTCCAAGTCCAATACTATTCTAGGAATATGAAATTAAGGGTCTCCATATTCAATATGAATGGAAGGGAATCAATATGGTGGGATCACCTTAGGAACGTGAAGAATATCAATGAAAGGAATATTGCATAGAAACAATTCAAGAAGCACTTCAAGAATAAGTACCTCTCTGATAGGTACTATGATGGAAAAATCAAATAATTCCATGAGATGAAATTAGGCCAAATGACTATGGAGGAATATGAAAACAAACTCCTTGAGAAGCTAAGGTATGCCAAGTATATTAGGGATAATAAAGTGAAGATTCAAATGTTTTCTAAGTGGTATTCCTCAATATTATAAACATAGAATTGAGTTTGATGATCCTAAAACTTTGGATGACACCATAAGCAAGTCTACATATTGTTCTGATTGATCGAAAAGCAATTCATATTTACATAAGTCAAGGAAGGATATGAAAAGTTAGAATTTTTCCCAAAGGAATATAGGGCTCAAGCTTCTTCATTTCATAAATCAGAGAAGGAAGCCATAACAAGTTTTGACAAAGAAATGTAGTATGATGCGAGGCAATCCAAGAGATACAATAGAACCACTTCAATGTTAAGGATGTCGAGGGGACCATTTTCTTAGAAACTATCCACATCAAAATGAGAGTGAAAATCAAGTTCACAGAAATCAAGACGATAAAACTATGGGTTAAGTTGCAAGGACAATCCATAGGATTTATGTTGCACAAGAAGACCACCAAGTAGATTGCCAATAACATGTGGTTGATGTTGAAAGTAAGATTGATAAGTAATGTATTTCTATTTTAATTGACCTTGGATCTACACACATCTATGTCAATCCTAAACTTGTTGGGATTTGTGCTTTTAAGAAAGCCAAGCATAGTAAATCATGGTTGGTACAATTAGCAAAAAGAACTAAGAAAAAAATCAGTGAGTTGGTAGAGAAATTTCCATTAGAAATGGGTGGAATATCCACATGTGAAAATATGAATATTTTACCACTTAGTTAATATGACATTCTTATTGAAATGGAGTGGTTGAAAGCACATGGAGTTAAACTTCATTGTTGTAACAAAAATTTTGAGTGCATTGATGATGAAGGAAACCCAAGGGTTGTAAAAGGAATTCAAAAAAATATATATGTTAGGAATATTTCAGTCTCGCAACTCAAGAATTTATACATGAAAAGTTTTCAATTTTATGCATCCCATATAATGGATAAAAAAGGAAATGAAATTCCCAAATTTGAGGAGAATCATTTGCTACAAGAATTCAAGGATGTGTTCCTTGAAGGTGTGCTAAGAATTACTCCAAAGAGGGAAACTAATTTCACAATTGATCTTGTGCTAAAAGTAGCACCAATGTCTAAAACAACTTACAGGATGAGTACACCAAATTTGTTAGATATGAAAATGAAATTACAAGAATTATTAGAAAATAATTACATAAGGCCAAGTGTGTCTTAGTAGGGAGAGCTGGTACTATTTATGAAAAAACATATGGAACACTCAGGTTATGTATTGATTACAGGAAGGTGAATAAAGTGACAATGAAAAACAAGTACCCATTGCCTCAATTGATGATATTTTTGATCAAATAAGAGGAGAAAATATATTTTCAAAGATTTACTTGAAGTTTAGGTACCATGAAGTGAGAATCAAAGAATAATAAATTCACAAGATAGAATTTAGAACAAGGTATAGACACTATGAATTTGTAGTGGTTCCATTTGGCCTCACTAATGCACCGTCTACTTTCATGTTTCTCATGAATATTGTTTTCAATAGGTATTTGGTGAAGTTTGCTCTCGTTATTCTAGATGACATTCTAATTTGCTCTAAGAATGAAGAGGGGCATGAAGAACATTTGAGAATGGAATTGCAATTACTAAGGAAGCATAAGTTGTATGCAAAGCTAAGAAAATGTGACTTTTACAAAAATAAGATTCATTATTTGGGCGACATCTTTTTAGAGGAAGGAGTATCAGTTGATCCCGAAAATTTTGAAGCCATTACGAATTGACCAACTCCCTAGATTGTAATAGATGTGAGATATTTTATGGATTTTACTGGTTATTACATGAGGTTCATTGAAGGCTTCTCCAATGTTTCCCACCCAATCGCTTCTTTTCCCAAAAAAGGAATAAAATTTGAGTGGACACATAAATGTGAAGAAATATTACAACTGTTCAAAAAGATTCTCACAAGTGCTCCAATTCTAAAAATTGCAGACCCAAAAAAAGTCTTTGTGGTGTGTGTAAATGCATGCAAACATGGACTTGGAGGATTTGTTTTGCAAGATAGTTAAACGTGTTATGTTATGAATCTAGGAAATTGAAGGAGCATGAAAAGAATTATGATACCCATGACTTGGAACTTGTATCCATAGTACATGATTTGAAAATGTGGAGACACTACTTAATGGGTAGAAAATTTGACTTAAGAACATACCACTATGGTTTGAAATATTTATTTGAGTAGCCAACATTAAATTCCAGGAAAGCTATATGGTTGGAATTTTTATGGGAATTTGATTTTGAAGTTAAACATACAAAGGGAAAAGAGAATAAAGTGGTTGATGCACTTAACAGAAAGGTAAAAGAATTACATGTGACACCCATTAGAATTTTTCATTCATATTTACTTCAAATTTTTGGATAAGTATTTTTCCAGACTTATGCACACAACTGAATTTCAGCACTACCTACCATCCATAATCAGATGGAAAAACATAGAGAGTAAATTAGGCTTTTGAGGACATCTATGCTATGGGAAAACCATCCAAGTGGAAATATTATTTACAGTTGGTATAATTTTCATACAAAAATGTATAGAATAATTCTTTGGGCACGAGTCCCTTTGAGGCTTTATATGGAAAAAATTCAAAATGACTAGTGACATGGGACAATATAGTAAACATAATTGTTTTTGGGCCAGAATTACTTAAGTAAATGGAATAATATATTCAAAAAATTAGGAATATTTTAAACGAATCCCAAGATATATAGAAAATCTATGCAGATAAGAATAAAATGCATAAATAATTTAGTGTTGGGGATCATGTTTACCTTAGAGTGAGGCCAATGAAGAGTTCCTTGAAACTTGGAAGTTGTGCCAAACTGTATCCAATATCTTATGGGACATTTCAAGTGCTTCAAATAATAGGATCAATTGCATATAGAATTGCATTACCTACTAATACTAGAGGTCATAATTTTTTTCCTGTTTCTTTGGTTAAGAAATATGTACATGATCCTAGCCATGTGATTGATTGTGATGTGATTCAGGTGGAACCCAAGGGAGAGTTCCAAACCGAGTGATTAAGCATCCTATACAAGAAGGTAACATTTCTCGAGAACCAAGCCATCAAAAAGGTAAAGTTGTAATGAAAGAACTTTTGTCCTAATGAGGCTACATGGGAGTTGGAGGATTCCACAAAAGAGGCATACCCATTTTTGTTCTGATTTTGAGAAAACACTAAGGACGTTGTTATTCCAAGGGGGAAGGGATTGTAATACCCCAATTTTCACTAGGAATGTATTTAGAAAAAAATATGTGAATGATGTCGTTATGCTAGTGTGGCTTCCTAGTGCAGTGCTCAAGGCCAAAGCTCGACTAGTGAATGAATAGGCATGTATGATGTATATATTTATATTTTGGATCTTATGGTTGGATTACAATGCCAATTCGAAATGTATGTAGATATTATGTTGGAAAATAATAAAATGGCCCAATATGTCTATTTAAAGAGCACTAGATGGGCTATGATTCCACTAGAGGGGAAGAGGAAAGGGGTCCTATGGGGAAACTAAATTGTGTGCTGCCAATTTTTTAACTTATAACTCAACCAAAATCTTCCATGTAAATTAAATTAGAAAACTAATTCCTTTATGAATTACCCAATCATTGAATGCATCGATAAGGTTTGTGGGAAAATTCACTTCCTGTAGTTATCGAAGCATGGGGGTGGCAACAGTTGTGTCATTTGTCACTAGTCCTTTCCTTCTATGGTAAGAAGTTATGCCACTTTTTTTTTCACCATCATGTATTATCACTTGGATCTATCACCCTTTTGATCATGCTATTAGGCATTTTTTCCTACACTAAGTAGAGTGTCCTACTATTTTTCATGACCATTACCAGAATGTATTAAACCCAAAAATTTGAATTTAGTGACAAAGATGATTTTTGGGAAGAAAATATTGTTGTGTGTAAGTGAGAAGAGAGGTTGGGAAATATAGGATCACTTACCCATAGATTTTTTCCTCCCATGAATGATTGATAAGCCATAGTTAACACCACATGAGCTTCTTTAACAACATACAAGAGATTGGACTCTTAATACACACACTAGTAATCACTATAAGGGCTGTGTTCCATGAGGGAATTGTGGATCAATGAATGGGAATTCCTTACATTTGTTATGTGGGGAAGCTTGAAGGAGTTCCATGGTTGTGATGGCAGAGTGAGATCTCTATAGTATTTTTGTCTATGAAGGGTGAGTACAAGGGATTTTGGGATGGGAGAGAGACTCCTATAGGTGTTTCCTTTTCCCTAGTGGATTAACAGCCCAACTTGAGGGTGGCCTCTAAGAGAAAAAAGAGTATATACTCGACAAATTTTTTATGGTTGAGTGGAAAATTACTCTTACAAATCTAGTTGCTTGGATATCTTCGGTAAAGATAAGTATTCTTTTGTTTTTGATGTGTAATGATCTTCATTTATAAGCCTATAATTATTGAGCTTGCATATGCATGTTAGATGTGTGTGTAGATATTTATTTTTGTTGTGTATTTGTTTTACACATGCACACACATATTTATATGTTAATAATTCTCAATTACTTCTAATGGGTGATATTTTTTTATCCCCCCATCAGTGTCACATCCCCTCCTATTGGTCAGTTAGAGGGTTGGGGACATGACATTTGCATATAATGGATCATATAAATGGACTCTTTTTTCTCCAACTCTTTCTCTCTTTCTCATATTTTGTGGTGTATTTTATTCATGTATTTTTATCAACGTTCTTGTGATTCATTTCATGGCACCATTGTATGTTTATGTCCTCATTACCACTCCATGAGAATGAGGGCTTGAAGCATAGTTCATATTCAAATTTTTGCAAGAATATCCAACCTCGTTTTCAAAATCTTGGAGTCTATTTATTGAGCCATATAAACTAAGCGTCATAGTAGTTCCTGAGGTGGTATCGGTTTTTTTCTATCCGTGGAGCTTTGTTCACAATTTCAGGAGCATCATACATGGATTTGACTACAACCATTGATTAACAACATTTTTAGAAATCTTGAAGAGTTTCTATGATGCAGTTGGAGGATCCATGATCTCTACAATAACCCATGTTAGTCTACAAACATGTGGCATATTTTGTGGCCCTCTTCACTCTCACATAAAGGATTATTTTATCTTTACATGATTATGGAATAGATTAATTTGATTTTGCATGAATATTGAATTTCCAGAAACCTCTTTCCATACCATTTCCAACCTATTCGCAATTGTAAAACCACCATAGAAGCTCAATGATGGATGGATTGTAATTTAGATTCTTGATTCAATCTGTACAAAACATTTTAGAGAGTCTATCATAGTTCACCATAAATCTCTCTTCATGAGCTCAAATGGGAATTTCATAGAATTTCGTTTCTTTTCTTGGTTCGAGAGATATCGTTGATTGAAGCACTACATATATTTGTCTCACCCTCAGTTTTGATAGCTATTTTATCACTCATAAGATACTACGAAAGGAGTTCAATATATCAATGGGAACATTTCTTAAATATCTCAAATGGATTTTTGACGAAATTTTATTTCATTGCAAGTTATAGCAATGAATTTTGTCATCAACTACAAAAAAAGTCACAAATGTTTCAAGAAATTTTATTTCATTGCGAGTTGTAGAATGAAATTTGTCATCAACTACAAAAAAAAATTCACAAATGTTTCATGAGTTTTTAATTTTTGGATTTATTAAATCCTATTGTAACTTTATTTTTCTACCCTAAGTAATTTATCACACATGTAAAGTTCCCCAATGCTAATTCGATACCAATATCAATATTGTCATGATAAACCACAAAAACGCATATTGGTAATTGACATATATGTAAACATGTTGGTAAGATACATTATAGGGTCTTATTTTTTCTAGTAAAATGATGTGGACCATCATTTTCCAAGGGGAGAGGATTGATCTGAATCTTACGGTAGCATATAGTCTAAGTTTGGATCTAAAATTCATAAAGCCGTATTTTTTTAAGCGTAAAAGGGTACAGGATAACATGTAAGTAATTGAGTTAGTTTTTCAAAGATGACATTACAAAGAAGAGACCTTATAAACAAGTAGTACGGAAAGATTTAGAATCTAGAAGGAGAGGTCCTAAAATTGGCCTCATTACATCTAATGGTTCATCTTAATGGAATATTTTTCTCCGACTTTTTCTCTCTTTCTCATATTTTTTTGGTGTATTTGATTCACGTATTTTAATCAATGTTATTGTAATTCATTTCATGAAAGATTTGTATATTTTCTCTCCTTCTCTCTTAACATTCAATCCTTGTAGGTCTCATCTCTCAAGATCCACATCATCACAACACAATATAATGTTAAGTCATGGAAACACGGGTCCAAATCAAAATATATAAGCATAACGATTTCTTCTTCCTACGTAAACAGAGATGAATGAACATTGGCACCTTTTGAGATGTGAACAACCATAAAATCTTATGGGGGCACTAGATCTATGAAGAATGTATTGAGTGAAATGTAAGTACTTAGGCTCAAAAAAACAACACTCGATAGAGCTAATAAAATCTAATGAACATGAATTGGGATGAAATTTTGGGGCCAACACTTGTTGGAACACGTAAGGAGCTACTTATGGGTGGATGGGTCCAAACTACCTACTTAAAATTTCATAGAAAGAGTCATACATATTCAATGGTCCCATCACATATGAATCTTATGAGTGTGACGATGAGGAACTACCAAATCAAAGGGCCATGATGATTCAGGCCAAGGTGACTCACTAATATATAAAGTGTTATTAGGGTTATGCCATCAAAGGGTAGCAGGGTTATGCAATAAAATGTTATTTTTAAATGAAGCTAAATTGTAAGCTAAAACTAATTGTGTTTAAAAATTCTCATGATTCCTAAGACCTTGTGGTTTTCGATGCCAAGGCCTTAAAAAATTAAAATTATGAACCAGTGATGGGTGAGAAATGTTTAAATACAACGAAATTCCTGCGCTTTACAAGGTGTGTATTGTGAACAGTGGTGCAAGGATTCCAGACTAGAAAGTCGAGACAATAAAAAGTTGCAAGATACAAGACTTCTTACTATGAAGGTCAGAAATAAATTGTAAATTAAAAGAGTTGTATCGTGTAAGGATATAGTTGGGAGGGCTGATATATATCATAACGTTTCAGTCGATCATGGCTACGTAAGTTTTGAATCATATTATAGAAATGCAATGCTAGCTGGTTCTTTGTCCCACTAAGGATTTGAATCATTAGCAGCTGATCAAACGTTGCCATCCCTTGGACTGGTAAGAAGTTCCAGCAGGTTTCAGAGAGAATGTTAGCATAACAAAAGAGAAATATAGTCAGCTGAGCTGTGGTCTAGCGGTTAAATCGGTGGGAGTTTCCATCACTGGCCCAGGTTCGATTTCCACAGGGGAGTCCTCAGAGTGACATCTATCCCAGGAGTGATCAAAATATAAGTCCCTGACTCCCCCAAAAAATATTTCAATATGAAGAATGTCCAATCGATGTCAGATGTGTGGCATGTACAGGCGAGCTTTGAGAAAAAACTCTTTCTGGCGACTAGAATCTGTTATTACGTATATACCCATGAAAATAAATCTTAAAGGCTATCATGATCGAATTCTGACCCCACTTAACCAAAACAAAACAGAGAGTTATTGAAGAAGATATTGTCCGTCAAGAAGAAAAACAAAACAACGGGTTGCTACTTATTATACTAGTACAAACACAAATAAAGTGCTTCGTAAATATTGATAAGCATAACTACCGACAGTGCATTGCCCATGAGCTTGTAAATGTAATATTGTAAGACTTTATCAAGCCCTGTTTCCCATCTCGACGGCGCTAGTCATTGCAGGCTTGGCCAGGAAAGTGGGGTTTTCGTCTCCGGCCATAATGACCAACACTTTTGGCTCTGGATCTTGCGCTCCACTATTTCTCTCTTTAATCTGACCAGATGGTCTTCTGAAAGAGCAAGCCAGAATAAGCAACGCAAATATAATCAGACCTAGCATGGCAGACACTCCAGCGATCAGATATGGTACCGGGGACTGCCTCTCTTCATGTGTGAAGACGAACGTTCGACGGAAGCGAAAAATATTTCTCACGCAATTGATTCTTTAGAATAGTTGTTTTGCTGTTATATTTTTTATTCATTAAGATGATAATAGTATTTCATAACGAGCATATATAGATATATATATTTAAAAATTAAATTCATAAATAATCATATTTCAATTTCTTACCTAATAGAACTTGTAACTTGTTTATATATTAAAATACGTAATATAAATAAAATTAAATTAAAATTAAACTAATTAAATAATAAATAATATATATAATTCAACTTCTCATTCATTGAGTAGAAAAGTCAAGTTTTTCATCCATACAATTTACATCACCATCTTTAAAGTAATAGATATTATTTTTAATTATTTACATGATTAACTTTCTATAGATATACATCCGAGAGATGTAGAACAGTTGGTGGCGAGGTATGGTTAAGACGCCCCCTAAGCTAAAAGGTCACCCGTTCTAATCCCTTCGGATACTAAAAATCCAACCATATTAAGGGTTGGTGGGGTGCTAGTGAGGGGGTTCCACCACTTTGCCAACAAAAAAAAAATTCTATAGGTACACACCCCTAAAACTCATTAATCCAAAAAAAAATTACATTTACACTAATTGAAATGACCCGAAATACATCACCATCCATGATGTAAAATATAATTAGTCTTTTAATTAAATACACCTAAATTAAAAAAAAATAGATACAGAAATATACAACCTCTTCACAATAATGAACCTACAAAAGACGACATTTGACCAGATCCGAAATATCGTCATCATCCATTGATGTCAAATGTATTAAGATGGCGATCTTCTATTTCGATACAACTTCATAATTTCTCATGTGGTCCATGTACATAGAACTGCATAATTTCTTATGTGGTCCATGTACAAAGCATAATTTTAAAGAAATCTAAGTGACAAAATCAAGATTAATCTATTGAGTTGGTCAATGAAAGGATGGCAACGTGGTTTCGTCGATAGTCGACAGGAAGAACCGCCTGGGCTAAAATCCGTGATACCGAATAAGAGGAGAAAGTGGTGACATAACAAGAGAATAAAGACTTGGATGGCAGGGCAGCTAGCTACGCCTATAGACGTTCAAGGATAAAATTTAACCTTCAAAATGCCACGCATGGATAATTTTGAAAGTCATGGTACAAATTTCTTAATGTCAGTCGTTAATAACGTGTACCTTAATTTGCAAGCCATAACGGTAGTTATGCATGATAATATGAAAGTTAGGCAGAAAAGGTAGTTGGGGAGTTTTGCTTGAACAATTCCAATATATATAAATATTNTAATTAAAATTAAAGAAAATGAAACTTGATATCTTTTATTGTATGAAAATGATAATTGAGTTATCATTGAGAGATTTAGATATTAAAAAGCTATATATCCATCTTAACTTTATATCTACATGAGCCTAGAGCTCTGAAATCTCTTTAAGTGCAAACTTAAATGCATAATTTAAGGAAAAGTTTGCACCTTAAGGAATTTAATGGATCTATACTAGTCAATAATCATCTATAGTGGTTGACTATGTTATGACCTAATTAAATGTAAACATGTTTTCACATAGTTGTAACAATTTATACTTTTTATATTTCACCATTTATCATGTTAGAGATTCATAAGACTCATGGAAGATTTTTTTTAATTGGGAAAGTTTTTGGAATGCACCAATACTATGATTCCATTTATGAACATGATTTTGATATACATCCTAATAGAGTAATACATACATTGCATGGTTTCGATTATTAACATAAGTTTGAAGCATGTGCATGCTAGCTACATGCCCATACCTAACACACATGTACTAGTATGCTTATATATATATGAGATCATTGATCATGTGGATTACAATTAAAGTTAGGAAATTAATGTTATTTATGGAATATTATTTAATGAATTAAGAATAATAAATAATGGGCATTGTAGGAAGATGAGGGAGATTTTAGATGTGATTCATGTTTTGAAAAGCACGCATCTATTGTAGAAATTTACAATGTGTATGCGTTAATTATTTCTAGGAATGGATATACCCAAGGTAACCAAATCCATGAAGCATAGGACTATTATTCCTCAAAATGGTACTTCTTCGTCTAGGTAACAATATTAAGCTTTCTATCACACAAAAGGACAAATGGGTTGAAGAACCAATTTGCTATAGATAATCATGGTCATAATCAATTAGTGTTTACTCCATCTTTTGTCTCTTTTTGTCATTTTCTTAAGGCATACACGTGTGTGGAAATTGAACAACTTGCGTTCCACACACTAGTTGACTATATTCAACTAACATTTTCCTCCTAAATGTTATCACATGGGTTTTCTAATGGAAACTAGAATTCCACACGCGGGTTGTCTTTACATCAGTAGTGTGTCCCTCGAATATATGTTATAATTAAAAAATACTAATTAGAAGGTTGTTGAGTTCGATTTTGTAACCTCCTCACCTTCCCCAATTTCTCTAATCTTGCAACTGATATCTTCATTTTTTTTCATAAAAGAATGAGAGAGCCTAGGAGGCCTAGGAGTATGAGGGAGAACACTTAAACTAAGGTTATGCTAGAGGATTTTGGTTAGAAAAGAGGAGCATAGGCGATCCATGTCATGGTTTCAAGGAGTCAATTTCACATTGAGGTACAATTGTCCTTATTTTCAAGTTACTTAATTAATAAATGGAACTTTATTTCTCACTAAATTGTGTACACTCTTGATCTTTAATGAGTTTTGTTCATAGATATTGATTCCAATGTTGAGTATCAGTCTCTTTCTTATACATGTTTCATATTTATGAAAGTCAAAAGTGTTTGAGGAGTGTTGGATTTTCTCCCTTCGACCCAGGATCAGCCCCTCGGTTGTCCATCAGCAAAGCCCAAGATATCAGCTTGACAGACCAATGATCATTCTGCAGCCGCTGTGACATAGATTAGTCTCAGCCAAGATATCTCTTATGGATAAATTCCAGAACCATGTTTTGTACAATTGTGTAAGGATTGGAACCTTACTATCTTGATCGACCAAATTTAATGCTTATATTACTTCTCTTGATGCAAACATTCCATATATGACTCTTTTTGTCCATTGACAAAGATTATAACAACTAATATACTTCCTTATTGGTGATTCCAACTAACAACAATGTGAGAGATGCATATAAATACTTACGCGTAAGAAAATATACATACATTCTATCACAAACCCATAGAAATCCATAAATAAATAAAAAATTTGTTTACTACTTATTATTATTCTTGTTGTAAGATGTAACTATTGGTCGTAGCACCTTGATATTCATTGTCATAGATATTTTATTCATATGCATGTCAATTTAACTTGATTTGTTAAACTATTGCATGACAGGTTAATCCCTCCCTCGATAATTCCTCCAAGTAGTGATGACTGGATCACCGCCTATGCGAGGTAATGTTTTTAATCCTTAAGTTTATTATTAATGTTTGGATGTTAGTACCTAAGCCTAAAGCTATGACTTAGTCCTAGATATCCTTAAGGTTTATCTTTATTGTTAAACCCACCCCTCAGAAGTCATGTTTTGGAAAAGGTGATTGGATGAATAAATTAATGATTTGATTAAGTGTTATGATGAGATCCTTAGTAAGGATTTAAGCCATAGACTATGGTATTTGATTGCCTTATCCCATGGGATTTACATATCAATGTATGGTAATTTACTCTATGATTTGTGATTTGATAGTTTAACATATAATATGATAGTTTAACATATGATGCTTGATGTGATATGTATGAAAGTTGGAGGGAGGCATAATTGAATGCCAACCAAGACGCTTTTAATGGTTTGTAATAAGGTTTTAAGCCTTGTTCCTGGATACGAGTTAACAATGCAGCCACGAGGGATTCACTGATGGACAATACTCATATCATGTACATTCGTATTGGGGGTTTATTAATTATAAAATAAACAAAAATTATATTGGGGGCATATTAAGGGTCGAGGGGGTTATTATATGTGCCTAAAAAATATGCAATATATAAGTGGTTTTATTATTAAGCAACATAGAGAAGTGGTATGAAAATATCAAATGGAGCAGAGAAGCGTCTTGGAAAACATGAGTGGGGGAGCATTAGAAGAGCTCGATGGTGGTTGTAGAGGGGATGGGGTGGGGATGGGGAGCATTGGGGTTTTGAGTCACGAGTGAAATCTAGCTACATGCGGTTAGATATGACTCCATAGTCCATCAGATGCATTGGAAAGATTGAACCAACCCTTACCCTTTCTCTCTTTTTGTTGATCCAGCACCAGCAATAAAGCTAGTGAAGGAAATATCAAGAATTTAAGGCAAGGAAACTTGCTTGGGGGATATTAAGAGCATTCATTTTTATTACCTTTCTTATTCCTACTAGATTCATTGAAGTTCCATAGGAATAAAGGAAGGAGAACATATACACTACTTCCTTAGAGAAAGCCTCCATTTCCCATACACAATAAAGAAATGAAGTGAACGACCATCAAACAAAACTATAGTTACTATATATATTGGCATGTGGCTAACCGATCATTCTTATTCCATGTAATAAGTGGGAAATTGGGTTCAAATTTATCATTTTCGGAATTCGAATCCTCGATATATATCTAAGATCCTCCATTTACATGTTTATATGATGAAGTTTATAAAGATCACATTTCACCCAGATGAAGCAAATAAAGAAGGGTGAGTAGCGGAAAAATTATCAGTAACAAACACAAAGGTCGCATAATATCCACAATCCCATCTAGAGGAAATCAAATTCATAGGTTCAAATCCTAGCCGAAGAGGTTCATGCAGGTGATCGTATTTGTACTAAACCAAAGAGCAGTTGGAAGGTTGTCAAGTGTCGACAAATTCTATCACTTTGACTTCTTCTCATTCCTTGACAGGTCAATCTCGATAGGTTTTCCTCCATAGGTCTGCCTCGACAAATCAATCTCAACAAGTTCTCCTTGACAGGTCCGCCTCAATGGTTGAAATTATGAACCATTATAACTTCTTTGTAACTGAACGTAAGGGGAATTCACCCAGGGATCTCAGTATCCTTTATAAGCATGTAAATTAATGTAATATAGACATCTATCTGATTCCTCCATCTTTCATGGAGCAGAAGTAATAAATTGGTTTGAATTCTTGCATATTGTTTGTGTGTATATTTGTAGTTGACCTAATGTGTTTCCTGCTTTGCTGGTCCTTCTTATATGTTTCCTCCATAACAGTACTCGACTCATTCAATCGAATGTTTTCCCTAGTATGCACCTGGAAACGACCTGGATCATTGGTATCAGAAAAAGAGCTTGCTCAGAGCCTAAGTTACATAAGAACTTCTATCGAATTTATTTAACTTATGCATGTTCAAACACACTCGCAAACTCAAAAATGCAAGAGGATACTTCCTTTGACTTCTGAAAATATGGTCGAATAAGTAGACAATAGACATGCAACTGACAATACAAATAAACTCATAAAAAAGGCACTAGCTTGCCAGCGAACCGAAATGTTCTCCTAGTTCCACGAGATTCTCATGAGAGTTGCTATGAACTCTGGGGAATCCTTGACACAACCTCACTCCGATAAAATCATCCCCTTCAATGTGCAAATGAATCTGGACATACTGAACCTTGAAATAAATATTGACATGGAATCCATCGATAGTTGGGTACAAGAACGGGAATCTTACTATGCAGTGACCAACTCTCTGAAGCAGAAAAAATAACCATTTTGTCCTTAAAGATGTCAACCTTTGTAAACTATTGGCGGGAGAATCTATCGAAAAAGATGGAAAAAAAATACCCCATAGACACATGGGTAAAAAATTTTGAATATGTCCAAAAGGAATTATACCTACCCGAGTACCTTGAACAACAGTATAAGAAGGGGTAGCAGCTAAGGAAATGGAAAGAACAATATGTACAGAGTTACATCGATGATTTCTATCGACTCATGGCTAGACTTGACATCCAAGAAGAAGAGAATTTGCTTGTCCTAAAGTATGTAAGCAGTTTATCCACTTACATTCGCTAAGAGATGGAGTTTCTGACTGTCAATACACTTGCAGATGCATTTCATTACACCATCAATCTTGAAGCTAAACAGAAAGGAGAAGAACATTTCATGAACAAGCCAATAGGTCGAATATCTGACAAGAAGTCACCAGCTGACTCCAACAAGTTCAAGAATCCTTCTTAGATGACTCCTCCAAATCCCAATCATCAAAAGAAGAACTTTCAGAAAGACAATAGGGATTGCAAACAAAAAACTCCTATCGAGAAATGGTGTGATTATCATAGTTCAGAATAGCATGATATGTCAAAATACAAAGCTAGGAAGACAGTTTTGGAAAAATTGTCGACATCCGACTTGTCCATCATAACCCTGGTAGAATCTGATCTAGATGCATCAACCATTTTGGATTCAACTTCGACCACTTCGACAGAATGGACCATCATCGATGAGGAGGAACATAAGCTCCTATTCCATACATGGATATGGATTCAGAAAAATGCATTACATATGATTGTGGATAACAATAGCTAGAAGAACTTCATTTCTGAAGATCTTGTGAAGAAATCAGGTCTTGTCACCACTCTGCATCCTCAACCTTACAATATCGCTTGGATGAAGGATGTGAAGGGACTAAGAATCACACAACAATGCTGACTCACCTACTTCATTAAGCCTTTTGAAGATGAAGTACTCTATGACATGGAACCACTTTGCATAGCTGACACTCTATTCAGTAAACCCTACCTAGGGGATTGACACATTAGATATTAGTCATGACCTCAGAAGGTGATTGTCAAAATATAGAATCTATGGTATGGAATACTAGAGAGACAAACGAAATCAATGGTTTCTATGATATATTACAAACAAACAAAGAAGCTTATTAATCATTCTCAAAAGTTCTCATTAATCATGATCAAGCCTCAACATTCCAGGAAGACTGCAGCAAAGAGTCGACTCACCGACCAGCACAGCTCTTGATAGAAACAACAGATCGAGAAAATTCTTAAAGAATACCATAACATATTTCAAGCATCGAACAAAGTACCTTTACATTGTCAGGTAAAATAATCCATTGAACTTGTTCTTGGTTCTTCATTACCTAGTGCATCTGTTTACAGAAGATCCATTCTATAAAACGAAGAGATTCACAAAAAAATTAAGGATTTGATCACCAAGGGTCATATCTACCCCATATCCTCTCCTTGTGGAAGCCCAGTCGTCTTAGTTCCAAATAAAGATGGGACTTGGAACATGTGCATCAACTATCAATATCTCAACAAAATTTCATCTAAGAATTGATACCCTCTTCTATGGATTGATGAACTCATCGACAATATGAAAGGTGCTAAGTTCTTTACGAAACTCGACCTCAAGTTGGGATACCACATGATTCCACTCGAGTCCACTGATGTATGGAAAATGACTTTCAAGACCAAAGAAGGATTAATTGAATGGTTAGTCATGCCTTTGAGCTTAACCAATGCACTTGCAACCTTCATGAGATATATGGATGACCTTCTATGACCTTTCATTGGTAAATGTGTCATTATTTATATTGACGATATCTTGATTTTCAGTCAATCACTAGAAGAACATGTCAGACATATTCAACAAGGATTTGACACTGTCCACCAACATCAACTATATCTGAGCATGGACAAATACTCATCTGCGATGTCCAACATCAATTATTTGGGGTACGTAATTGACTATGCAGGAATTCATGTCAACCCAAAAAAAGTAGAGATCCTCAAAGACTGTCCCATTCCTCAAAACATTCATGAACTAAGAAATTTTCTTGGTTTGCTGAATTTCTATCGATGATTCATACTTGGATTCAACCAAATGGCATGGCCTCTAAATTAGTTGACGAAAGGAAATGGGAAAACTGTCTTCAAATGGACACCTACATAACAACAAACTTATGAACAAATAAAAAACAAGATTTGTACTGCACCAATACTTATGTTACCTTATTTGCATCATCCCTTTGAGATTGAGATGAATGCATCAGATTATTCCCTCGCTACAGTGATAAATTAGTCAGGTCTCCAAGTCACGATTCATTTCGAGACTTTCAGCGACACTGTTCGAAATTACTCGACATATGAAAAAGAACCGTACGCCATTGTGCAATCTCTTAATAAATGGAGACACTAGATTCTATGAAAGGAAAGAGTCATCCTCACTAACCATAAACCCTTGTAGTTCACTCCGTCCCATTGGAAACTATAGACAACCCGACAATTCAAGTGGATTAATTACCTGCAACAATTTTAGTTGGTAATTAAGTATCGGAAAGGAAAAGACAATGTTGCAGCCGATTATCTCAGTAGACCACCCATTACTCTACTATATACAGTGATGAGTATGTAGGGTTATGACATCACTACTGGTTCGCAATTGTATTCAGTAGACTGCTTTTTTTGTACAATATATCGACAGCTTCAGATGGACAAGTTGTCGAATGTTAACTACTTCTTGAAAGACACCTTTCTATACAAGGTTGGACAACTTTGGGTACCGACTGGTGAGCTTTGAAAAAAGCTCATTTTGGACGTGCACTATAAGAAGACTGCAAGAAATTTTGGAGTCACAAAAACACTTGTTACCTTACAAAAGTATTTTTACTGTCCTTCACTTAAATCTGACATCAACAAGTACATTCGATTGTGCATGGTTTGTGGCATTTCTAAATCGCCGAATTGAAAACAAGGACTGTACACGCCCATTTCAGTTCCTAGTCAAACCTGGGAACCAATTTCTATTGACTACTTGATGGGATATCCTACTACCAAACATCAGCATGACGTGATAATAGTAGTAGTCGACAAATTTTCCAATATGGCTATACTCATACCATGCTAGAAGACTACAACAAGACAAGATAATTCTCATCTCTTCTTTGAACATGTGTGGAAACACTATGGCCTCCCGATGACCAATATTTCCAACAGAGATGCTATATTTTCTAGCACCTTTTGGAAAACTCTCTGGCAACACCTTAACATGAGACTTTCTTTTTCTATAACTTTCCATTTGCAAGCATACATACATAGGAAAATTGTAAATCGTTTATTCATACAATTAATTTGCATGTACAACCATAGGCATCATCGAACATGGGATGAAAAACTTCCATACATACAACACAACTACAAACATTCTCAACACAACTCTACAGGTTATATTCCATTTGAGATCTGTTACGGATTTCAAGCCTCAGTGCCTATCGACTTAATCGGTTCCTTGACATTGACTTCGAAGGATGAGAAGTGGAGAAAGAATTAAAGATCAGAGATTAAATCTACAACATTCAGAAGCAAGCACATGAGATGTTGCAATGAGAAGATACAAAAGCTAATGCCCGACACGAAAAACATCATATTCCTCATTCATTCCAAATTGGGGATTAGGTCTGGTTACATCTAAAGAAGGAGCACTTCACTAGTCCGTACAGAAAGATCAATCCTTTGTGATATGGTACATATAGTATCCTTAAACATATTGGAGAAAATTCTTTTCAGCTTCACATTCTTGCATGCCTTGGCACAGATCCAGTTTTCAATGTAGATCTACTTCGAACATACCATTCACCATTGTTGGAACAAAACGATTTGTAGATAATAGAACGCAGAGGAATCCATTTATATGTTTAGGAACCTCTTCTTTGTGACACCATTGTGGAACGATTCATACACCATACAAGGATGAACTCCATTCCCTTGTTTCAAGTGGCTAAGGTTGGACATCTCCACATGCCAGGAAAATGGTACTCTACTACTGAAATAGCCAACAATTTTTCTCACCTGAACGAATACACAATAGATACCATTGTTCTTAAGGAAGGAGGGATGATCCAACCAGTAGTTCGTAGGTTTTCAAGAATCGACAAAGTATAACACCTCGACTACTTCTCCTTCCTCGACAAGTTCTTCTCGACGGGTTCGCCTCGACAAGTTCGCCTCGACAGTTGAACTTTTGAACCGTTATAACTTATTTGTAACTAAATGTAATGGGTATTCATCCAAGCATCTCAGCATCCTATATAAGCATTTACATTAATGTAATATAGAAATCTATCTGATTCCTTCATCTTTCATGGAGTAGAAGTAATAATTTGGTTTGAATTCTTGCATATTGTCTGTCTATATTTCTATTCGGACTAGTATGTTTCATGCTTTGCTGGTTCTTCTTATATGCTTTCACGATAATAGTACTTGACTCATTCAGCCGATTGTTGTCCCCAGCGTGCACCTGAGCATGACCTGAATCATTTACCCAAAAGAACCATCGAGAGAAAATGCAGGGGAAAGGGTGGGAAGAGCATCACGTACAGAGACAAAGACTGCTGATTAAGCTAAAGAAACAATAAAAAATCTCGTTGATAACGCCTCATAATAAGGAATAGAAAAGGATTTTGGCTCATTCGTCAGGTGTGTTTAAGGGTTTAAGGGCTTAGATTATGTCATACAGTCATTGAATTCTAATGTCATAATATTCTTACCATATGCATTTTACATTTTCGAAACATTCCTTCCACTTTATACAATAATTCTAGACTTGCAATTCAGCATCATCCATACTCTATATCACTATTGGCTGATGTTATTTCATCACTTTCATTTTTGTAGATATTACACTTAAAGGAATCTCTATCCTAGCTGAAAGTTATCTAGTTTGCTGGAATGAAATAAAAGGAAATCCGCCTTATCATTAGTTGTTTCCACTCTTTAGATGAAAAGAACAAAGAACATAACTATCCATCCAGTATTACATTCAAAGTTTGTTTATCTTTCTTTACAATAGACTCATGTGGTTGTTAGTCTAGGGATTTCTACGATTTTCTATTATAACTGCAAAATCATATATATAAAAATTATATTGTATACCGATATATAATATCAAGAGATGAAAGCCCCTTTTTTCTTCATAGTGAGTTAGTACATCATTTTCTATGTTTGGAAGGTACACACTTCCCAAAGTAATATGAAATATTGACTAGGATATGTCGTGAGTTGTTTCTTATATATGGAACCTTTTTTATTTATCTAATAACTTTGCTAAAAAAAATTTATACATCATGAGTCAACCTTAATGTACTTTGTCTATACTTTTTTCAAGCCTCATGCAACATGCATGCAACTTCAGCATAACTAGTTCAAACCTTATGCAACATCACCATGGCATCATCATGTGTTAAAAAAAACTGCTAACCAAAATATTTGCAAGAGAAAGAACACTTTTTGCATTTCCAAAATAGTCCTTCAAATTTGTAAATAGATCTACACCAAATCAATGATTCAACTAGTTCGTTAATTCTATTCCACAAATCAGTTTTCAACAGTTCTTAAGTAGTGCCTACTCAGTTATAAAAAAATCTTGAAGTCAGTCCTTAATAAGGTTCCCAACTTCCTTGAAAAGTGTGCTAACATTTCTCTTGACCTTAGTGTGAAGATTAGGAATTACTGCATGAAGATATGCATCAATCCTTTTAAATATGCAATATCAATAGCATGAATATATCTTCTCTAAAATGATCACACAACAACTCTAATTTTGTTGTTGAAATGCATGCCTCAAGGTTGTCTTTTAATCAGTCCATAGCGATGTTTTCAAGGGTCTCCTTCAGATTTGTCCATTAATCCTAGAACACGAGTAGATATGCATTTGTACATTAGGTGAATAAATGTCCCCCCATAATCACTACTTAGTGTACTTAGTCTGATCTCAGTTTACTTTGAACCGAAATCATTGCTTGTCATTGAAACCAGTTTGTTGGAAAATTGGAAGTGAAAACTAAGATTATCGACTTCTCCACTTTAATAAATGCTTCTTGAGACTTCAAAATATGTACATATGCAGTTCCTTTTTCACTTTTCTTATGTTTCCTTAGCTTATTTCTCTATTTTCTAAGGAACAAAAATAAGGACATAAGTCCATACAAGTAGCGTACAAGGAAACCCCACACAAATCAAAAATATCATTAGCATAGTCCATAATATTTTTTTTATCTACTTCTATGAAAAAAATAATATGCCTCCAAAATCTGTTAGGTTATGTCTCTTTCTTGAATAAAATGAGCCCATGAATTGATGAGTGTCTTGTTAGCTTGTTGGGTACCAGTCATTCAACAACATTGTTAAAGATAATTAACAACAAACCATACTCTACATCCCATTTCATCCTCAATCTCAATTCTCTATAGTCGTGGGTCTAGTTAGTGGAGTAATGTGATGAGTGATGACTGCATATGTTTTCCATCTTAATGATTTGTTCCAGTTTTGATTGCTCCATAAAATATACCTTTGTTTTACCGAATTAAAATTAATTGGTTTGAGGATCACAATAGGCTGTCATTTAAGATCTTATCTAGTTGTAAGTTGGAGGGTTTGCAACAAATATGACATTGGTTGAAAACCCAATGGGTTTGTTTTATATGATATTTGCAGTTGTACAGTGGTCCAAGTTTCCATTTGAGGTGTCAGCCATGTGGAAACATTGGTTCTCGTGATAATGTGGGTTTTTTGTCAAAGGTTTATTTTCCATATGAATGTGGTCCTCTAAACTGGTGAGATCTAATGCAAATCCTGGGTGATTTTGATGTAGTGTATATCCTTCCATTGTGGCTACGTAGTTATATGCCTTTATGTTGCAAATATGCTCGTAATAAGTTTTGTATCACATCAAAGGATGTTTCCTCAACCTGTTCCAGTACTGATAGCTATTGTTCATTTACAACCTAAAATTTACCTCAAGACTAATACCACTATAGTGTAATATAATAGAATATAATTTTATTAAAATGTATATGAGGAAATTGGGTTATGCTATCTCTTTAGAGGAACATGATGCACTAAGTAGAATGTATTAAATAACACTAGTTTTAGCTGGCATATCCACCTTTATATTGGGATAAATATAGACCATATTTCCTTCATGAAATGAATCTGGAGTGGGTATAAGTTTATTCAACCAATCTACATGTCCCAGTTGTATGAAATCCTTTGATTTGATGGAGAATTGATAAAACTATCTTCTAGGGGTGAGTGCACCCTAAGAAATAAAATAAGCATGATGGTGCATATTGTACCTAGGGAAATTAGGGCTGTTTAAATATTATATAATCTCTTGTTCATAATTGAATATGGAAGGAGACAAATTATGAAAACTGGGTGTCTTTAGGGGAGAGAGAAGTGATGTATTAGGTGAGGTACATATTATATGTATGTCACATTGGGTTTCATATTTTAAGGATTGGGAATGCAATCAAGGTAGAGCACATTTTTCTAAGCATAAATGTACCCTTAATAAAGATGTTTTGGTGGACTCAACATGGGTGGATACTGAGGCATTAGAGCCTTTGATATTGAATGTCATGTTGGAGGGATAGGAAAGGAAAAAATGAATTATGGGATAAGGGAGCCACATGTGATGTAGAATCATTAATGCATGGAGTGCACAACATGAGGGGTTGTAAACATGAGATTGAGTACGAGGAGTCGAATACAAATCACTATCTCTTGCATTTGCTGACAAGAACAAATAACATGCAAATGATAGGGCATATGGTGTTTCCCATATGAAGGTAGGATGAAACTACAAGTAATGCAAGACATTTAGAATAGTTCCTTGAATCAGCTATTCATAGTGTGTCTGACCAGTCTACTAAACTTTCTATAATTCAAATAGGAGATGAGCCTTTTACAGCTCTCATATTCCTCTTCAGAATTGATTATGGAAAATGTGAATCATAAACTCAAAATGAGGCAAAGTAAAGTCGTTTATTTAACAAGTTTGACTATGCATCTTCCCATATATGTACTAAATTAGATGGTGATGGATTTGATTTCCCCTAGCTTTGACAATATATGATTCATACTCTAACTTGGGTCTTTCTAAGGCTAATCGTATGATGTAATACTCCTAGATTTGACACTTCATGGATTTGTAGGAGGATCATACTATTCAATATCAAGAGAATTGACATCTAGGAATGTACAAGAAGTGTTTTCATTTATATCATAGGAAGATAACCCTGTGGTTAGTATCTTCCTTTCTAAGGGTGGCTACCTTACAGTCCTTTTCATTTTCCAACTTAGTTCACTACCAATAATTTCAATGTGTAGAATTCCATCTTTGTTAACAACCATTTTAGAATCATTTATCTTCCTCATGGATGCATTTCTCTTATATTTTGAACTAATGGATCTTCCAAATTTTGTTCCCTTAGAAGGAAAGGTTTTTCATGATTTTCTTGGAACAATACTCATATTTCGAATATCCAATGAGTTTTCATCATCATCCCTAAATAAAGTTTGTATGGCTCGGTCATTATCATTCATTTCCTAGTTTGTCTTGAAGTAGTTGAAGATGTAGCGCTAACTTTTTGTCCATAGTGTTTGTGTCTTGAAAGACCCACACTCTTCTCTTTTAATCAATTTGCAACTGAGGGTGTTTTTATTGAGAAGAAAGGTCAGTCACCAAAACTTTATGCATGTAGGAATGTTGTTATGCAAGAAAATGAAGAGAAGGTAGAGCTAGTTTCCAAGTTGAATTCCTATCAGATGTAGATAGAGAAAATTGTGCATGAGAATAGTTTAGATGTTATATCTCAAGATGCATCCAATAATAAAGCATAAATTGGAGTTTCTAATCCATAATTGCATGAAATCCATGTGCATAATATTGTTATAAAATGTGTACAGAGTATTTGCAGTGAAGAAGCTAATGGAAAGAATAACTCCTTTAAAGGATTTGATATTGTCACTGTCAAGTACCACAAAGATGAATTTACGTCACTATAACAAGCCATGCAAGAATCGAGGAATACAAAAGACAAATAATCCTGAAAAGTATACAAGGGAAACAAAAAATATCTAAAACAAGAAGTTTGTGTCAATCCCTGTTATGGAGGATCTCTCTATCAAAGATATGGTTCTTGGTTCAAATTCTATACAGGATTCATACTTTTTTGAATTTGATCAAAATAGGATAGATAATTGTTTCAAACAGGACCAAATTTGGGTTGTATATGATTATAGTGATGGGATTCCATGTTATTATTCTCTTATAAATAAGGTAGTCTTGTTGTGTCCATTGGAAGTGAAATTGATATGGATATAGGGAAAGGACAATCACCATGGTGATTTAACAAGGTGATCAAGTGCTAGAATTTGTAGGGATTCTGAGGAGTTTACAGTGAGAAGATAAACCACCATTGATTTTTTAAATGTATTTTCTCACTTGATAAAAGGGGAAAACATTGTGGTGGTGTTTCTTAAATATTCCCTAGGAAAGGATCTAAGTGGGCTCTCTATAAAAAAATACCATTCTGATGGGGATGAGTATACTTCTGGGTAATGAGAGGCTATATTTTCCCAGAGGTTGCTAGAAACTAGACTTGGCATGCAATGGAAATGTAAGGCTTGACCTAGGCCGTATTTGATGTTTTCCCTTGGATTAGAGATAGGGCTTTAAGATATTTCATGTATATAGTAAGGAAACTCTTGTTGTCACCCAAACAAGCTTAGTTTTTCTTGGCATCTTTGCTGACCCTCAAAACTTCCTCTGACATGTTATCATTTGAATTTTTTTTCCCTAAATAAAAAGGAAAAATTGCAACCTCTTTAGATCGTAGTTAGACTTGTATGCATGAACTGACATGCAATGTAACAATGTACGTTTGATATGGGTTTCCTCCTTACTTTACAGCTAGAAAATAGGTCTTATAGGAAGGACAATAGAGAGAGAGAGAGAGCCTACTCCCTTAGGAGAGGAAGGAGGATATATCAGCTAATATGCCCCTGCGCATCTAGTCATTTAAATTTCCCTCCATTTGTTGTTTGTTGAGGTTATAAAGTAACAAATCATATTTCCATGAATAGAACATATATATGATCAAGACATATCATATTGAGTAGGTTCAGCCAATAGTAGGATATATTGAGTGGATCCATTAATATATGATATATCATCATATCTAAGTTTCATTCTCCATCCTTTTCCTTAAAACAAATCAACATTAAAAGTAAAATATTTTCTACTTAATGGGGAGATGGGAAAACCTCCTAAGCCCAAATGAATCACTTAAAAAGACACAAGTTGAAGAACATACACAAATGGAAAAGGTAAATTACTATTAAATTCTAAATCGGTGAACACCATCCAATAAATATATATTACTTTAGAGATATAAAATGTAGCATGTGTTGTGGGTACAAAAGATGATTTGGAGGAAGGAACCAAAGATATAATGATAAATGTTAACATTAAAAAAGAAAACAAAGATACTTTGGTTAAATATGATGGTTTCATTGTGTCTAAAGCAATTAATTTAACCTATATTGGTTTTTGTCTACTCTATTTTGACATAATGCAAATAATGACTAGTGGTAAATCCAATGACGCTGGTTACTTATATTTTACCTCATTAAATATTCATGACAAACTAAATCATTGGATGCATGTCTCTCGGTACAGAGAAAGAATATCTTTGCAAGTGGTGAATTACAGTGTATGTCATGATATATTTTCCCAGTGCATGGTATTTGTGGTTATTTGATATTGTATGCATTTTTACCATATTGCAAGGAAAATGAATATTGTACACTGCAAGAATATATTGTTGCATACACTAAGTAACTAATTTTTCAAAGTGGAGGTCTTCCAAACAAGTTTGTTCATACTTTATCTATGACTCTTAAATGCATCATGTGGTGGGTTGTTACCTTGCGTCTATTCATTGTACTTGATTTGTGACCTTTCTATAATACATGACATTTTAGAAGACATGTCAAGTTTATATATTATGTTCATTAGTTAAAATACATTGTAATTTTTTTACTATTTATGTTTTGTACATTGGAATTGATAAATCATCTCAAGGACCAACTTTAATGAATTGACAAGTGGAGTGCTAAAGTTGAAAGAGATGAAAATGATGTATGAATTTATTACAACCACTTACTTTATAGATCTACCTTTGTTATTTACTTCTGATTATACAAGGATGATAAAAATATATCTGACTATATAACTTGAGAGAGAGGAAAGATTAAATTCATTGCTCTTGTTGGCCCTATGGGTAAAATGGGTTATTTGTCCACCTTTATGGTATATATTAGTCAAGATATGCATTTTCAATATTGGGGGAGATATGCTAACTATGTATGATGATAGTTGAAAATGCATGCCTTAATGCCTTGTAATTTTCTAATATGAACTATGCATACCCAAGAAGGTCCTATCTGAACTTTTTTCCCATGGTGTAGGTAGAACCAAGAATGTATTTGTGGGACATGTCTTCCTCGACCTAGGAAATATTACGAAGGCTAGACTAAAGGGAGACATCGAGTAAATCTACAAGGGATATTTTCAACTAGATGTGAGAAGATCAGAAGAAAATTCCATAAACGCATGGAATTTTTTCTTGCCAAAGGGGGGTCATGTTACTATGATGATGAGACAATAGGAAACATCGAGGTTCCCTTAAGGTACAAACATCTAGTGAAACAATGGGTACCTAGGGATCTTCCTCAACTAAACATATATTTTTTGTGTGAACGAGAGGATATATTGAATTGCATCATTGTCATTACATGGTTTGGGGTTGTTTTGGATGGATCACATAAAGGTTGGTTACGACACACTTATAAAATTGACAGAGTATGTTAAACCTTGTTACAACTACAAATATTGGGTGCACCTGGTCCAATATATATGAAGTATGCATAGATATGGGTTTTCAGCAAATTAATTACAACTGAAAGACAAAGATCTAAATAAAAGAGAAATGTTGTACATTGATGGAAGGCCAAAGGCCACTATGAAGATTGTTGGGTTTATAAATAGTACTCAACTAGGGTGTACACTTAATCAACCCAATTGCATACTTGAGGGGCATGAAGGAAATCATGTATTTTCATGTGCCATTAAATCAATAGTTGTAGGGGAATAATTGCTTATTAATTACAATTTGAATAAAGTAGATACACACACGGTTATGATGGAAGTGGTACATCCAACAATTTACCCAACCTTTTATTAATTCATTTAACCTCTTAAGGATTTTTCGTTATCTAATTGTTATAATTTTTTTTAAAATTTTTATATTTACTATGCAGGGTAGTGATCGAGGTATCTCTCCAGCAGCTGATCAGAGGAGTACAACTTTCTTGAGGCAGCAGGTATACATCTTTGTAATAATACAAATATAATTTTAAAAAAAGTATTTTTTTTTGCTTTGTTTTTTTATGAGTATATTCATTTTGTTTATATAATGTTATTTTTATATTTTTTGTAGAGTGTTAATCGAGAAAACCAAGCATTTTTTATCAGATGATAACAACCTCAGGGAAACCGATAAACTTGATTTTAGTTATACAATTTAAATACGTCAAAATGTTTTGTTATTATATTGTTTCAATCATTAATTTTGTTTTGTTTCGGTAATTTTTTCTATTTTTTAAAGCAGGGTTCTATAAGGGGAACCTCCCTCACAGTAGATGATACCATACCCGTGAGGTGGCAGGTATACATCGATGCCATTGTACAAATTTAATATGTACAAAAAATTTTGTTGTTGTGTTTTTTCATGAGTATATTTGTTTGGTTTATATAATGTTATATATATTTGATGCAGAGTGTTGATGGGGGAATCCATTCGGATGTTGATAAAACAACAACATACTTGAGGAAACATATAAACATGATTGTAATTGTACAATTTAAATACGTCAAAATTGTATGAATATAATATATAGCATAATTTGTTTTGTTATGTATTTTTCGTGTGTATACTGGTTTCATTATGATAATGTTTTCCACTTCTTTTTTGCGGTTGGATGATTATGGAAAGTCCCCAGTTGTGGAGAAGATGACACCATAATATAGGAATCAAGTAAACCTTGTTGTAGTTTTATGAATCTTTCATGATGGATATTTTTTGTTTTTATAATTTTTTCCTTGGTCTATTTCTTTCACATTAGTAATGTTTTATATATTTTTGTTGCAGACCAATGTTTTGGTGTATGAAACAGTATCATAGAAATCAATATCTTTTGATGTGCATGAGTTGTTGCATGATGATGATATTGGTTCTTTTCTAGTGCTGGTTAAGGTGACAGAGAAGTTCTTAAAGATAATTAATTAGGATATCCTTCATCTTCCATTCAATTTTTCGTAGACAGATGAGATTAAATCCAAGCTTGAAGTGTTGGTAAAGAGATCTGATTCTTTGCAAGTAAGTTGAAGAATATTGAATCATAATAAAAATTCATTTAGAACTTTATAATTTTTACTTTTATATGATACTGAACTTATAAAACATGGTTTGTATTTATAGGAATTTTTGTGACCACATACTAGTGGTCAAGGCATTGTTAGTCTTAGTGATGCTCATGGAGATCAGTTGTCACATGAGCAAATGAGTCCACATACATCGACTCATGCACCATTGTTGTCAACTGAATAGTCGGCAACGTTTTCCGCAACATGGCCGACACAATTAGAGAGTGCACCCACTAGTGATCGATGGACACCAGATTGTGCAGAAGAGGGGTGGATGTAGAGCCTACTAGTATTGCTAATGTTGAAGCAACATTTATTGGATTTTCTTTTGTCACTAGAATGGGTACAATACAAAAAAAAAAAATTGGTGGACGAAGAACTATCTCCAACAAAGGTAGAGAAGCTCTGAGGTAATTATACATTGTTCAAGTTAGTGTTTATAATTTGATTTTAATATACTGATAAAAAAAATCAACTAATGATGACATGATCTTTTTGTGGAAATGATGTTTTTTATAAACATATAAATGATTTTTCCTTGGATTTATTTGGTCCCACGATCCACACAAGATGGGATATACAAACAAAAAATTTAAAGGATGAGCTCACTAATCGATTGGTTGTCATGTTCCACAACGAGACCTTCGATCAAGCCGTAGTCCTAAATAATCATGGATAGCATATTAATATTGTCCAAGACCTATATAGGGTTCACCTAGAAAGGATTCGTAGGTATGATTGCCCTCCGATGATTCCAACAAGAGAGAAGAAATTCCTAGTGGAAGATGGAAATGAGAGGCCTCTAATAAAATAAGTAAATTTACTACCAAGCATAGGGAGGTATGAATTACTTTCCATAATGTAATGATAACCATTATTATTATTATTATTATTATTTATATTAATTTTGGAACATCTAACACATTTCAACACTGCCTTATGATGTCATACACATCAAAGACCACAAAGGAAAGAGTAGAAAAAATTGGTCAACACAAGCTTGGTCCTGGTAGTTATTCGCATTTGGTGGCACAAATTGTAAGTATCAAAAAATTGATAATGCATACAAATAATAAATTGCAAATTATTTTCATTTTATTGCACCGTAGGATGTCAAATTAATGATGTTATGCAAATATGCAAGGTGATCAATTCAAAGAATTTCCCACTGACAAATACCATAAGCTTGGATTCCAGTAGGACTTTGAAGCTGTTGCTGAACATCAAAAAATATTGTATGGGAAAACACGGTCTTCTGTTGATCCGTTTGGTGCACATGTGTATAAAATCTATATAGTTTAATGAAGATTTATTATTTGTGCAATATCTTCGTTCTAAATAATTGACATAAAATATTGATTCTATTTTGAGAAGGAAAGCAATGATCCCATTAATATCGATGATGGAAAACAACCAATTGAAGATCATGATTTGAATACTGGTAAAGAATTTATTCATATCCTACAATTTTATATATAGCATTGAAGATGCTGAACATTAATTGTACTTCCCCATATTTCAACTACAGAGCATGTAGAGGGCCACACTGTATAGGTTGAATCTGGACAGGAATATAAAGAACATGATGTGGCCACAACAGGTAAACAACACCTTTGCAATGTTTTTTTTACTGAAATAATTGTAATTATAATAAAAAATGATATGTATGCAACATTTTCACATTATTGCAGTCCAAACCCATTGAGACAATATCCACGTTGCAAGCACTATACCAGGAAGACATCATAGAAAGTTGATGAACCACCAAGAATTGAACAAAAAATTCTAGAACATGCGCTTCTTGTTGATTTTGTAAAGAGAAGAAAAGTTAGAAATAAGTGATTGAAACAATATTGTGTAATTATTTTTGATAATATAATGTCATGCATGGTTTTTTCCTACTTAATGAATGAATGGTTTAATGAATGCTAGATTTTATTGAATGAATGTGTTGACTTTAAATGTTTGAATGGTTTAATGAATGTTAACTTCTATTGAATAAATTTCTTATCTGCATGAATGAATGGTTTAATCAATGTTAGATTTATTGAATGAATGGTAAATATTTGTTTATGATGAAATATGAATGAATTTACATGTAATTCTTTTTTTCAAGTACATGCATTGGGTATGTGGAATTGAGAGTGATATGAGGGGGGGTGGGGAGGAGGGGCCATAAGAGCTTCCATGTTCACGTGGTTGTCCTTGTTCAGTAGAGAATATTAAATTATTCCTGAAACAAAAAGGATCTCAATGAATGGTAAGGAATTATCCATTTTCCACAATCATTTCATTGAAGCATTATTCTCATAGCATGTATTCTAGGACTTATAAAATTTATTCGCATGTATAATTGTAGTGTTGAAATTTTACTATAGCTATTTCACTCATCCCTTCAAACTTGTTACAGATAGCCTTGGGAAACATTTTGAAATTTTAGAAAAAAAATTGGCATTTTGATGTGATCGATGGCGTTATATACTTTGTTTTGGTGTTATCCATGTTTCCTCAGGTGAACTCTTATTACCTATTATTTTACTTGAATATTATTGTAATTTACATTATTAAATTAAAATGTTGATCAAACATAAATTTTTCATTATTAATGTTTTTTTTCTTCATTAAGACTACTGAGACTATATTTTTTTAGCTTCATTTCATTATAGCACCTACAAATTGCTCATTTGTTTGATACAATGCATATCATAAAGAATGTGACTAAAACATTATGGTGACTATTGGAGCTAAAAAGTGACAAAGAAAAAAATGTGAAATTTTTCAAAGACATTCAAGAAGGCAATCATGTAATAAAAGACGTCATTCAACTTCATAGCAACAGATACTAAATTAATATAAACTCAATTCCTTGGATATTTATGAAGTAGCAAAGTAATGTTGTAAAAGAATGCATGCAGAAAATTAAATTTTCCACTAGATTTTGTGCAAACATGAAGAATATCATAACAAAGAAAGGTGATTTTGTGGGGGTGAAAAGAAAATATTGACACATGTTCATGAAGTTAATTATTATTTTTATATCCATATAATTATTTTTAATTCCAGTGCATATTGTTGTTATTTTGTTTTTCTACTCTTTGTTTAAAAAATGATGTGGTCTGTATATTGTTACAGCATGTTCTACCTCTCTCTCTCCTGGACAACTTAGACAACAATGCCAAATGAGTTATATATAATATTGGGAAATGCATGAGGTAACTAGCAGTTATTTGCATGTGCTTAGTGTTTCTTTAATTCATCATATAATTTAAATTTTTTTTGTGTGCTAATTTATGTTATGTAATTTATTTATTTTTTGGTTAAATATCGTTATTGGTTTGCATCACTTGTAGATGGTTTTCATCTAAATAAATCCATAAAGAAGATATAAAGTATTGGAGGAGATGAATTCCTAGTCTCATTTATGAAATGAAGAAGCATCTACCTTCAACATTTTTCAATGCACAGAAACACCACCTCATACACAAGTTGAGGAGATTGAATTGTGTTGACCTGTGCACTCAAGGTCCATGTAGATGATCGAGAGGAACTTGAAATTTATGAAGGGTTTGGTTTAGACAACGAGCACGTGCTGGGGGTTCTATAACAGTGAGATATATGCTATACCAAAACATGTTGTATGTTAGTAAATATCTTCCTAATTTAGTGTCAAAGCTCAATTTATGTTGCATTTGTGATCTGGACTCCAATAACAATTTTGAAGGGGAGTACCTGAAGGGAAAAGGTAGATCAAGGAAGGTAAAAGGTAATTATTAGCTAGTGGATGTTAATTAATATAATGCATTTGAATTTTGACTTTTATGTATATATATCAAACATATTCTATTTGCATATTCAATTTATTGCATCAATTAAGAGTGTATACTTCGTTAAGATAATTTACATCTTTATTGAATTTTATTTTTTATTGTCATCAAGAAGTTGGTTGAGAGTGGGATGCAATTGATTTACACATTGCAAACAATATTTTCTGGATGAAGGTATGGATTGAACAATGTGAACAATTGGGTCATGGAATATCATGGGGAGGTGTGGCTTCATTGGTTAAAGAAGCACATCACAATGGAGATACCAATATTACACAAATGGAAATTGATTTAACATATGGTTTAAAAGATAAGAAGGCAATCATATTAATCAACCACTCTAATTCATATTTTTGCAAAGTACATATTGATGTACATGTTATTTTTTTCCCTATATGGATGCATAAACATGCTCTCAATCATAAACATTGAATAATTATGTAATCTTTTTGTGTATGGCTTGTTGTAGGTAAAGCACCATAATTCTATGGTGTGCAATAGTTGTAGATATCACATCGAAAATTTGGATGAAACAAAGAAAACATCTAATTGTGGGATATATGCAGTCTTTGAGGTGACCAATGTTTCATCTAGACGTAACAAACATCCAGAAATCTCAGAAAATAGATACTATGTGTATCTAGAAGATATTCTTCAGTGTGACTTTAAATCCTTAAAGGAAGTTATGTTTGTTGTTAAAATGTACAGGTTATGATTGAACCAACATGATCCCGATAGAACTATTATTGAAGATGATAATGGATTTACCATGGTAAATACAAGGTTGTTTGAGCCAGGAACAAAGCCCTATGTTCTTCCAATCCAATGTGAACATGTATTTTACTCTGAGGTTCTAGGTAAAGTGGTTTTGTCATTTGTTGTGAGACATGATCCAAGGGGAAGGCCAATAAAGTATAACCTACAGGAAGGTAATGAAGAGGTTCTGGAAGAAGAAGACGATGATGAAGATCATGATCAACATGAGTTAGATGATCATGATGATATATAAGAAGATGTCCAGGAATTAGTTGAATCAGATGATGTAGCATACATATCCCATGAAGATGATATCAAGGACGACATGATTATCGTAACTAAATTAGATTACAATGATGATATGGCCAATCCTTACAATGTTGACTCAGAATCCAATGATATAGATGATGACTTGGGTGATGACTTGGATGAAGAAGATGATGAATTCTATTGAAGTGTATGAGGTATGTAGTAATTTCTCTACTCTATATATTTTCATTGAATATTGTGATATAATTATTGAATTTTATTGGTATACTGAAAATTCAATAGTTTAATTAGAAACATTATTTGATCTTATTTGTTTTAAAAAGAGTAAATAACATTAATGAGATCATATTACATATAGGATAAAAGATGAGGCTAAAATAATCCATGACAAGTATCCAAATATTTGACTATTATTATATAATTTGATTTGCAAAAGAAATTAATTTCATCAAATTGAAGATACAAATCTATAATTCATTTTGATTGTAGTTGAATAGATCATGATCATTTTGTATTTACAGATATATGATTCGAACATATTTTATAGTGGGACAGTTTGTACATATGGTACACAAGAGAATAAATGTAGGTGCATATAAAGTAATAATTTTTTTGTGAACAATGTGCTTCCACCTACTGGTAAGTTAAATCTTATCAATTTTAATTTAATGTTCAATGTATTTGCAGCTAATATTGTTTGGAATTTTCTTTTTCAATACTTAAGTATACCGTATTCATCATCATCACCATCACCACCATCATCATCATTGTCATCATCGTCATAACTAACATCATCATAATCATCTTCAACTTCATCATCATCTTCATCATGCTAGATGGGGCCAATGATGAAAATTTGTATATATGTGCCGAATTGGTGTGAAATTTGGCATTGTTAGACTAGACACATGCATTGGTGGTGTGGGAGGGTTTTTAGACTCAATCATCATCATCATCATCATCGTCGTCGTCGTCGTCATCATCATCATCATCATAATCGTGAAATTCATCATCATATTCCTCTTCAAAAATGACTCTCACTAGCCATTCGAGCAACAAAAACCATACCTATAGATTAATTAATTTGCTACATGGGGCCAACGATGAAATTTTTTATATATGTTCTAGCATGGTGTGAAATTTGGCATGGTTACAATAGACACATGCATTGATGCTGTGGGAGGTTTTCCAGACTCAAACATCATCATCATCATCATAATCATCATCATCATAAACATCATCATCATCATCATCATCATCATCATCGGCTTCATTGTCACCAACATCATCATCATTTCATATGAGATCAACATGGTGATTTCCATCTTCATAATCATAATCATTGTCATCTTCGTCGTCGTCCTTGTCATTATCATTAACAACAAAATCATCATCATCATCATCAACATCATCATCAACATCATCATAATCATCGTTATGATGATGATGATGATCATCATCATCATCGTCGTCGTCGTCATCATCATCATCATCATCGTCATCATTATCATCATCATCAACTTCATCATCATCTTCATCATCAAACATGATTGTCAAAAACAAATCGAGCAACAAAAACCATGGCTATAGATTAATTACTATGTTATGTTGTACCAATGATGAAATTTTTTATGTATGTCCCATCTTGGTCTGAAATTTGTCATGGTTAGAATAGACATATGCAATGATGTTGTGGGAGGGTCTCTAGACTCAAACATCATCATCATCATCATCATCATCATCATCAACATCATCATCATCAACATCATCATTAACACCATCATCAACATCATCATCATCATCATTGTCGTCATTATCATTGTCATCATGATCCGGATTTGTGCAGGAATGCAAAAAAATACACAAATAACCACAGAAACAAATATGCAACATAAATAACACTTCATTTCATTAATCAATAACTGAAACTTGTTTACATATAGAATGGAAATAAACTAGCTAGAGTGTTGGTAGCTTATCCCTGAGAAGATATGTGGCGGCTACATGCCTCTGAACTCTTTGTTATAATGAGGTTCAAAGGCCTTTATATTATTAAGAACCAATGGAAACCCTACACATCCAAAAACCTAACCCTAGGAGGTGAAAATATAGAATGTGGGCCCCATTGGGTAACTTGGTACACCAATTTCTCAGGGTCATAACTTTAGCATACTACCTCCGTTTGACGTGCATGATATATCGTTAGAAAGATCTGTTTAAGGAGTACATGTTTAAAAATAAAAGTATCAAGTTTGGAACAAACTAATTTTTCCCAACCATTCGACGATGAAAAAACATCATTTAGGGCCTCAAAACGGCTCCGAAAGTTTAGGACCCGAAAACTGCCAAAAATAGTAAATTGTGCTACAATTAAGGAAAATGGAAAAATGAAAGAGACAATGGTGGGGGTCCAAGTGGAATAGGTGGGTGGCCACCAATATACTCTTCAATCATTCCTCCCCCTTAGGAAGCAATGGTCCACATTGCATTCAGTTCTTCCATGAGATGAGGAAACTTCTACTGAACTTGGTCCCTGGTGAGCCACTTTCTCTGGTGAAGGAGTTGACCTAATTTCACAAATTGATATAGCTAGATCTTCTGCTGGCAGGTGTTATTGATCTATGTGTCCATAATCTGATCATTTGTGGCTTGTTCTATGTAGTCAGGGTTTAACTCTATTGGTGTGAGATGTTCTTCCATGTCTGATGTGTCCAGTATAGGTGGAAAGTAGGGATGAAGGAGGTCCACATTGAACACTGGGTGTAGACCAAGGAATGGTGGAATATTGAGCTTGAAGGCATTGTCCCTGATAGCTTTGGTGAATTTGTATGTCCCATATCAGAGTGGGTGAAGCTTACGGTGGGGTCCAGCGAGGCACTCCTTCTGCAAATGTAGCCACACTTTGTCGCCCACCTGGAAGTTGTGTTGTACCTGATGTTGATCATGTCACTACTTGTACTTAGCATTGGATTTGTCCAATATGTCATGAACCTACAGGAGAATGTGCTGAATGCACTCAATGAACTTGTTTGCCTTGGAAACTTCAGACTAGATATGAGCTCAATCATCCTGAGTAGCTGCAAATGGCATCGCTACGTCAATGGGACATAGTGGTTGGAATCCCAAGCCCACCTGAAAAGGGATGTGGTTGGTTGAGCTGTGGAGGACCCGATTATAGCTATGTTGTACATAGGGGAGGTTCTCATCCCATGTGCATGCATTTTTTGAGTTGTATATGCATACAATGTGTACGATCATCCCGTTGACAACCTCTGTCTGGCCATCAGTATGGGGATGGAAAGCTGTGGAATTTGTGAGCTTGGTGTCTAGAATTAACTATAGGATAGACTAGAATGTACTAAGGAACATGTTGTCCCAGTATGAGATTATAGACTGTGGGATCCCAAAGCATGCCCACACTTGTTCAAAGAAGAGTTTAGCAGTGGCTTTTGCTGTGATATTCTTCTTATAGGTCGCCATTATGGCCATATTTGAGAATATATCAATGACCACAAACACAAAGTCATTTCCATACTTATTAGAAGGAAGGCCTGACATGTAATCCATGGAGATAGATGCCTAAGGTCAACTAGTATAGAGGCCTTTCTTCTTGATGGATGGTTTGGTAATGGCACAGGGAGTGCAGGATCAGATGTACTTCCCGATGTCCTGTCGAAGGTTTGACAAATAGAAATACTTATGTAGTACTGCCACTATTTTCTCAACCCCAAAATTCCTAGAGACCCGACTGTAGTGCGCTTCCCAAATCATCTTGGCATGCTCGCTTGAAGGAACACAAAGGTGTCCCATGTGACATAGTAGTACATCCTAGAGGAGAAATTTTGTAACTCGGTTTCCCTCCAAGAGTGTCTCGTATGTGTGGTTGAATTCTGGATTGCTCTTGTAGTGAAGCGACCAATAAGAAGTCTCATGCCCACAAGAGTTGAGCACGGCGGTTATCACCAAGATCGATGGTCGGCTAAGGCAGTTTGCAACATTATTGGTGCTCCCCTTCTTATACTTGATGTTCAAATGAAACTGTTGTAGATATGTGGACCACTTCTAATGGAAATCGTTATGTAACTTCCCTTATGTCTGTATGAACTACAGGGGTCAGTGGTCTGTGTGGATGATAGTTTCCTTCCCCAAAATGTAATGCTTCCTTTATCGACAAGCCTGTACAATGGAATACATATATTTTTCATAAGTGGGATATTTGTGGAGTGTGTTGGATAGTGTCTCACTGTGATATTCCACTGCATTCCCTTGTTGAGTAAGGACTACCCCAATAGCATAGTCAGAGGCATTTCTCTCGATCTCAAATGGTTGTTGCAAGTATGGTAATGTGAGCACTAGGGCATAGCAGAGGCGATGTTTCAATTCTCCAAATTCCTTCTGCTAAGTTTCCAACCAAAAGAATTTTTCTTTGGCTCCTCCCTTAGTGAATTGACTCAAGGGCCAAGTGATATGAGAGAATCCCAACACTAACCTGTGGCAGAAATTAGCAAGGCCCAAAAAGCTGCGATACTCTGTTAGAGTAGTTGGGGCTGGCCAATCTCAAATGACTTAGATATTTGTTAGATCCACATGTACCCCACACTCATCAATAATGTATCCTAGATACTAAACCTAGGTCATCCCAAAAGTGAACTTGTCCAAATTGGCACACAACATTTGTTGCCGCAATGTTTGGAGCACCTGTCGGATGTGGTGGAGGTGCTCTTCCCAAGTCTAGCTAAAGATCAGGATGTCATCCAAGTATACTACTACAAATGAGTTGGTGAATGGCCATAATATGCCTTCCATCAGTCTCATGAAGGTTTTAGGAGCATTTGTTAGATCGAAAGGCATGACCAATCATTTGAAAAGGCCCTCCTTGGCTTTGAAGATAGTCTTCCACACATCAGTCGGTTTGATTGGTACCTGGTGATACCCGGACTTTAAGTCGATCTTGCTAAAATATTTTTCCCCTTTAATTTGGTCCACGAGGTCATCAATCCATGGATTGGGTACCAATTCTGGACAGTGATCTTGTTCAATGCCCAATAGTCAATACAGAGTATCCAAGTCCCATCCTTGTTTTGTACCAACACAATCAGGCTCCGAAAGGGAGATGAACTTGGCCAGATGTGACCCTTCTGCAGCATCTCCTAAATTTGCCTCTTGATATCATCATTCTTTAGAATAAAGCGTCAATAGATCGGTCCATTGGGTAGTGGCACACCTGGGGTTAGATTGATGGGGTGCTTGACCTGACAGTGGAGAGGCACCCCGATGCGTGAGGTGAATATGTCTTGGTACTCCTCCATAACCTTATCCATTTGTTGTTGGTGTGCGAAGGGGCATTGTTTGGAGGTAGTGGCCACAATCTTCTTATTTCCCTGAGGGCGGATCATTAAGAAAACAAACTTCTTAGTTTTGGAAATGATCTCACTACATTATTTTGTAGTAACCAAAGAGATAGCAGTAGGAGGTGGTACCTCTGGTATCCTATACAAATTATTTCCCAATGTAATAATAACAGCATGAGGTTGGGACTCATACACAACATGTCACTTCAATAAGTATGGTTGACCTAATAATAAATCACAAATATCAAGAGGAGCAATATCACATAATACCTCATCGGTGAAGGGCTTGATGCTGTAGGGAAGGTGACACTACTGGCTGACATGGAGATCCCATCCTTAGTGAAGCCACTTGATGGTGTATGACTGCAGGTGTGCTATGGTCAGGAAACCCAACCGCTTCATGACCTCTGCTGCAATCAAGTTCTTTTGGCTCCCACTATAGACAATGAACTGTAGTGGGGAACCCTTTAACCACATATGGGAGTGGAAAAGACTCTCCTCCTCCTCTGAATATTCTGGTTCTTCCTTTTGGATCTTCATGGTAGCAACAGTGGCATTGGGCTCTCCATCGATAATATTCTTCCCTCTATCATTACCCTTCTTGGGTTCTAATTCAATGTTAGAGTATGCATCTGATTCAAAAGCCTTTATCTCGGCCACCAATGACTACTTGGCCCAACACTCACTTGTGTTGTGAGTGGGGCTCTTATGGAAGTTGCACCACTTTCCCGCTTCCTTAATTGGCTTTGCAGTGTTGCTCTTTGCTTGAGGCTTTGGCAAGTTTTCTTGACTCACCATGCCTTGGCTTTGTCCTTTATTCTGCAGTTTGGGGGCACCTTTCCCTTGCTTCTGATTCACAGATCCAAAGTCTCTCTTTTTTTGTTTAAATTTTTACTCAATTTTGGCAGCATACCAATATGTCGTACCAAGCAAGGAGATGTCAAGGAACTCCATTTCCTCCTGAATGTATCTGTGTAGACAACTATGGTACTTCAGCAACAAATGTTTCTCTAAATCTTTGATACCCAACTTGGTGCACAGGGTATGGAACATATTCATCAGCTCAAGCACATCTTGATCTCTTTGCTGCCGTAACGCAGTCCATTGTATGTACTTGTCCTCATAGCCATTAGAGGAAATTTGGGGTCTAAAATGGGCCTTATAAGAAAACGCGCCAACAATAAGTTCTTGTGAGTTCGAATTTAAGAACCAATAGAATTCCAATAAAATGAGTCAACCATAATGGTTGAACTGACACATTTGTCATAAAAAATACTCTTTTTGTTTGTATTTTCAACATATCTCCCTGTGTTTTTACTCAAATATCAATCGGGAGAGATCGTTGGATCCAGAATTTGATTCTGCATCCAACGAGTACCCACATTGCATACTTTTGACAAACCCTGTTATCCCAAAAACAAAAAATATCTAAAAAATGTGATGATTTCGATCAGGAGAGCTCATTGGATGCATAATTTGATTTTGCATCCAACGAGTGCCCACACAGCATACTTTTGATGGAACCCTCTACCCCGAAAACAAGAAATACCTAAAAAATGTGATGACGACATCATCATCACATTTTTTTAGGTATTTATTATTTTCAGGGTAGAGGGTTCCATCAAAAGTATGCATTGTGGGCACTCGTTGGATGCGAAATCAAATTCTGCATCCAATGAGCTCTCCTGATCGAAATTTGAGTAAAAACACAGGGAGATATGTCGAAAATACAAACACAAAAAGTAGTTTTTTTCTTTTTTCATCCAAAATTAATAAATATTATTTTATTATTTTAACTATTATTTTATTATTTTCCTTAAGAGGCCCATTTTAGACCTCAAAATTCCTGTAATGTCCCCAACGGATAATATTGTCGCTTTATGGCATCTCAGAAAGAATTCCAAGTGGGTAGGGCCAGGAACAGAGAGGGTTCCTCCTCATCCTTTCTCTCATAGTAGGTTTCCCACCAGTCCTTGACATGGGCAGCGGCTTTGAGTAGAGAAAAAGTAATCTTTTCCTGGTCAGAAAAGTCATGAACAGAGAAATATCCTTCTAATAGATTCAACCATCTATCTACGATGTCTGCACCTATTTGGCCATCAAATATGGGAATGTCAAATTTTACTTGTACCTTAAAAGGGGTTGCGCCTCCAAAGTGGCTGCTAGATGCAGATGCACCGCCAATGGGAAGTCATTGAAGGATATAGGCAAAGTTATCCATCATCGCGTTGCTTTGTTTTTCAAGGGCCTCCTCAAGCAACATTTTTATAGGATATTTTGCACCCTCGAATTTCTTTTCATCCCACATAGGTGGCCATTGGGATTTGCGAGGTTGATCATGAAAATATTCAACTAGGTCAAGACCTAACTCTTTATACCCTGCCCTCGTTGGGGACATGCAAAGAAGGATGGATAAAGGGCATATTTCTATGATACCACTGATCCGGATTTATGCAGGAACACAACAGATTACACAAATAACCATAGAAACAAATATGCAATGGAAATAACACTTTATTTCATTAATCAATAATCGAAACTTCTTTACATATAGAATGGAAATAAACTAGCTAGAGTGTTGGTAGCTTATCTCTGAGAAGAGATGTGGCAGCTACATGCCTCAGAACTCTGTGTTACAATGAGGTTCGAAGGCCCATATATTATTGAGAAACAATTGAAACCCTACACATCAAAAAACCTAACCCTAGGAGGTGAAACGCCAAAATGTGGGCCCCGTTGGGTAACTTGGTACATCAATTTCCCTGGGTCATAACTTTAGCATACTACCTCTGTTTGATGTGCATGTTACATCGTTAGAAAGATATGTTTAATGACTACATCCATAAACAAAAATTATCAAGTCTGGAACAAACTCATATTTTCCCAACCATTCGATGCCGAAAAAAATGTCGTTTAGGGCCTCAAAATGGCTTCAAAAGGTTACGACCCGAAAACTGCCAAAAATACTAAATTGTGCTACAATTCAGGAAACTAGAAAACTGAAAGAAACAATGGTGGGGGTCCAATTGGAATAGGTGGGTGGCCACCAATATCCTCCTAGATCACATCAACATCATCATCATCGTCGTCGTCGTCGTCGTTTTCGTCATCATTTCATATGAGATCAAAATGGTGGTCACATCATCATCATCGTCGTCGTCGTCGTCGTCATCATCATCGTCATGTCATCGTCATAGTCATCATCATCATCAACATCATCATCATCAACATCATCAACATCATCATCTACATCATCATCATCAACATCATCATAATCATCATTATCATCATCATCATCGTCATTGTCATCGTCATCATCATCGTCATCGTCATAGTCATCATCATCATCATCATCAACTTCATCATCATCTTCATCTTCAAAGATGGATGTCAATAACAAATTGAGAAACAAAAACCATACATATAGATTAATTAATGTGCTACGTAGGGCCAATGTTGAATTTTTTTATATATGTGCAGGCTTGGTGTGAAATTTGGCATGGTTATACTAGACACATGCACTGACGGTGTTGGAGGGTTTCCAGACTCAAAGATCATAATCATCATCATCATCATCATCATTGTCACGTCCCCATGCCTCCATCCGGAAAAGAAGACGCGACTACAAGCTTTAACCACCCAGGCTAAGAGCCCCGTGAACATGTGCATTCACAAAATTGCTAAAACGGAATGCTTAAACATACACACATGAACATTTATCATGCACAGATGCAAACATCTATCAGGCACAGGTGAAGAGGACGCGACCCAAGCTTCAACACAGTGGGCTAAGAGCCCCATGAACATGTACAGGCATAAAATTTGCAGAAGAAAATGACGAAAGAAAACGCATTGCAGTATAACATGCATAAATGCAGTTGTTTATCATGCACAACTATAACTATTCATCTTGCACAGCAAAATAGACATGCATTCACACAAGCATTCCTTTTAACATGTTCATCATTTTCATATCATTGACAGAAAATAAGGTTGCAGAAGTATAATGAACAAGATCAATTATCTTATGAAATCTCCTACCGCAACCAGCTACGTCACTGCAACGTTCCACCCAACCATAGGCCAGCGTGCTTCTCAATCTCTCAGCAACGCTGCCACCCCCGAGCTGGGCATGATTCTCCAAGGAATAAGGGAACTAGCAGGCTAACGCATAGGTAAGCATACTCAAGCATAGCCAAGACATCAGAGTTGGGTTTATCAGTCCATCAAGGAACTGTAGAAGGAAGATTGCTAAGCTGGTGAGCTCATTACAGAGCCAAGAACACCTACACCAGAACTAGCCTGACCTCTAAGACACCCAAACACACCCAACACAAGGAATCAGCCCCTTCTCTGCTACACAGTCCCTCAGGCCCTGCATTCCCTTCCAGTGCTATTCAGGGGTGATGGAGAAGAAGGCTATCCCTCTAGCTCTATCTGTGTGGTTTCCAGCCACCAGGTTTATCAAGCAAATCTAAGCCAACATCCTTGCTCCTCTCACAATCCGAAGACCAACCATTTCACACAAGCAACTAAGTCAGTTGTCACAGCCTAAATAGGAAAATGACTTCTGAGTCATTATTGGCCCTATCGTGGCCAAAATGACTCTCAGGCGAATTTACAACAGTCCTCAGCAGGTAAGGAAGACCACAACAACCACAACCAACAACGTGGGAAAACACAGTCTGTCCTGGGCAATGAAATCACCAAGAAAACATACAGAGACCGAGCTGGGGAAGAAATTACAGTCTCCCAGCCTGTGGGTGAGCATGAGCAATAATTCAGAACCCACAATCGCCTCGTGAGTATAGGATACGGCCACACTATTCACCAATCCACAGAGGAAAACTGTTGCATGGGTAAATCCAGCAAAATCCTGTGCGTGAAGACCAAAAACGGGAAGGAATCCCTCTGCATGAGAATGCACAGCAATGGAGAGGACGCGAATTTGCAGTAGAAAATCACGTGGGTAAAACCCAGGAAAATTCCTGTGCGTGAAAATAGTGAGCGGCCAAATGGGAAGTGCTTAAAGGTGAACAACTACCAGGAGGACGCAAATTTGCAGTGCGTGGGTGCTCAGTAACTCGTGGAGAGGAAGGAGAATGTCTGCGTGGGGGAAATAACAGCAAAATCATGGGTAGAGTGTGCATGAGGGTGAGGACTGACAGTCCTACCACCCCACTCCCAAAGCCATTAACTGCCTCAACCACCAGCAGTAATTATTTAATGAGAGTGGTTGGGATAAACAACATAAGAAAACACATGGATTTTGGCCCCATTGGCTAAATTTGGACAATTCCCCCACATCCTTATCCTTGTGAAAATCATGCCCCCTTCGATTTAGTTGCCGTGATCATAGCTGGTCGGGTTCATTTAATTAATTATAGATGCATATTTACATGATGACCAACATAATATATGCCGCATGCCCCGATATACAATCGGTGACAAATTTAAATCCCCTTGAAACACAGCATAACCGATCAATGGTGGGGCCTTGGCCTTTAGCTCCACACCATGATCATTTACAATTTATACATCATATACATCTAATGTAACGAGGTCAAAATCGGGACATTACATTCCCCTCCCCCTTCAATAGCACTGTCCTCAGTGCTTTACAAAATTTGAACAAAATGCTACACTGGTATCGCCTCAGTGTTCCGCAGAATTGAAAAAAAATGGATGTGCCAATCGCATGGCATCCTCCAGCTCCCATGTAGCCTCTTCAGGCCTGTAGTGCTCCCATTGCACCTTTACCTGCCCTATGGCTCGGTTCCGGAGCATTGTGACCTTCCTGTCGAGGATGCGCATTGGCTCGATTTGGAACTCTCCCTCGGGTTCCACCTGAATCACATCCCAATTTATCACATGGTTAGGATCATGTACATATCTCTTAAGCAAACAAACATGAAAAACATTATGAGCTCTAGTGCTAGCAGGTAATGCAAGTCTATATGTAGCTGGCCCTATTCTTTCAAGCACTTCAAACGGCCCACAATATCTTGGTGACAACTTGGCACAACTCCCCAGCTTCAAGGAACTCTTCCTTGCTCTCACTCCGAGGTAAACATGATCCCCAACACTGAACTCCCTGTCCACCCTATGCTTATCTGCATAGCTTTTCTGTCTGTCCTGTGCTGCTTTCAGCTTCTGCCTGATCTTTACGACCTCTTGGTCCATTTCCTTGAGAAATTACGGTCCAAGCACAATCCTGTTCACTGGATTATCCCAAGTCACTGGTGTCCTACACCTTCTTCCATACAAATCTTCATATGGACTCATCCCCAAGGATGCTTGATTTCCATTGTTGTAAGCAAACTCTACCAAGTGCAAGTAATCTTCCCACTTGGTTGGTTTGTCCGTCACATACATGCGAAGCATATCTTCAAGCACCTGATTAACTCTCTCTGTCTGCCCATCCTTCTGAGGATGGTATGCAGTGCTGAAGTTTATCTTTGTACCCAAATATGCAAACAACCCCTTCCAAAAGTTGGAAGTGAACTTGACATCTCGGTCAGAGACTATTTCGTTCGGCAATCCATGCGATTTGAATATCTCCTTCATGAAGATCTTTGCAATGTCTCCAGTCTCATGCGTAGACTTAACCAGTATAAAATGTGCTGCCTTAGTCAACTTGTCCACCACAACCATGATAGAATCATGTTGTCTCCAAGTCATCGGCAACCCTGTAATAAAATCCATGGAAATAACTTCCCATTTCCATTCCAGAATTGGCAAAGGCTGCAACAAACCTGCTGGATGTTGATGCTCAACCTTTACCTGCTGACATTTCATACACCTTGAAATGTACTCAGCCATATCCTTTTTCATACCTGGCCAAAAGTACTGCTTTCTAGCTGTAGCAATTGTCTTCTGATATCCAGGGTGACCAGAATACGGAGCTTGATGGATTTCATCCATGACAATTGTCCTCAACTCTGCTATATTCGGAATATAAATTCTTCCTTTATAAGTGAGAAGTACATCTTCTTCTAGCTTATATCCCTCATACCTCTTCTCAAGACCTTGCTGCTGCAACTTGTCTTTCACTTGCTCATAGAATTCATCTCCAGCAACATGACTAACAATCTGCTGCCTCAAACCTGATTGGCAAATACTAAGAGACGCCACATGCATTTCTTGCATCTTCCTGCTGAGTGCATCAGCTACCTTATTGTCTTTCCCCTTTATGTGCTTGATTTCAAAATCAAACTCACATAAAAACTCGAGCCATCTTTATTGCCTAGCATTCAAAGTAGGCTGATCAAACAAATACTTCAGTCCATAGTGATCCGTTCTAAGCTCAAATATTCTACCCATCAAGTAATGTCTCCACATCTTGAGAGCATGTACTATGGCTGCAAGCTCTAGATCATGAGTGGCATAGTTCTTCTCATGCTCCTTCAACTTTCTTGACTCATAACATACATTAGAGGAAATTTCAACTCAAAATGGGCCTCCTAAAATGAATTAATAAAATAATAGTTAAATTAATAAAATAATATTTATTAATTTTGGAGGAAGAAAAGAAAAAAACTACTTTTTTGTTTGTATTTTTGACATATCTCCCCATGTTTTTACTCAAATTTCAATCGGGAGAGATCGTTGGATGTGGAATTTAATTCCCCATCCAACGAGTACCCACTCAGCATACTTTTGACGCGCCCCGCTACCCCAAAAACAAGAAATACCTGAAAAAATGGAATGATGACATCATCATTTCATTTTTTCAGGTATTTCTTGTTTTTAGGGTAGTGGGGTCCGTCAGAAGTATGCCGAGTGGGTACTCGTTGGATACGAAATTTAATTCCACATCCAACGAGCTCTCTCGATCAAAATTTGAGTAAAAACACAGGGAGATATGTCAAAAATACAAACAAAAAAAGTAGTTTTTTTTATGATGCCTATCCCCAAATTTATATTAGAAAAGTGTTTAAGACCTATATGGTATTTCAAATTTAAAGCGATTTCATTGGCTAACAAATGATGACATGGAATTCGAATAAAAGTTAAAAGGCCCATTTTGAGTTGAAATTTCCTCTAATGTCGCGTGGTTGTCCTGCATAAGGACTCCTCCAAGCCCTTGTCCGCATGCATCGGTACACACCACAAAATATTTCTCTGGATCTGCAACCTTCAACACTGGTGCACTAGTGAGAAGATTCTTCAACCTCTGAAAAATTTCTTCACATCTCGATGTCCATTCGAACTTCATCCCCTTATTTTGCAAAGAAGTGATAGCATGTACAACTTTGGAGAATCCTTTAATGAATCTCCTGTAGTATCCTGCAAGTCCCATAAAATACCTTACATCTGTCACATTTCTTGGAGTAGGCCAATTTATAATGGCTTCAATATTTTCAGGGTCCACAGATTTACCCTCCTTTGAGATAATGTGACCCAAATACTAAATTCTATCTCTATAGAAGTCACATTTGCTCAGTTTTGCATACAACTAATGTTCCCTGAGCAATTTCAATGTCAATCTCAAATGTTCTTCATGCTCTTCCTCATTCTTAGAATAAACAAGACTGTCATCAAGGAAAACAAGAACAAACTTGTCCAAATATTTGCTGAAGACACTATTCATAAGGCACATAAATGTAGCTGGTGCATTCGTGAGTCCAAATGGTACCACTACAAATTCATAATGCCCATACCTTGTCTTGAAGGCTATTTTATGAATGTCTTCATCCTTGATCCTTACCTGATGGTAACCAGACCTCAGTCAATCTTAGAAAATACCTTTGCTCCTCTCATTTGATCAAATAGGTCATCAATCCTAGGCAAAGGGTATTTATTCTTCACCGTAACCTTGTTCAACTATCTGTAATCGATACATAATCTGAGTGTACCATCTTTCTTCTTTACAAACAGAACTGGTGCTCCCCAAGGAGATGCACTTGGCCGGATATACTTCTTTTCCAACAACTCTTGCAGTTGCATCTTCAATTCTAGCATCTCCTGTGTACTCATCCTATAGGGTGCCTTGGACATTAGTGCTGCTCCTGGAACAAGTTCAATTGTGAATTCAATGTCCCTCTTTGGAGGAAGCCCTGGAATCTCGTCAGGAAACACATCCCTGAATTCCTGTAACACCTGATAGTCCTCCAACCTAGGAGTTTCATCTCTCGTTTCCTCCAAGATCTGAGCTGCATACAACTGAAAACCCTTCCTACAGAACTTCTTTAACTGTATTGCTGAATCCTGTCGTACTGAAATCATCTTTGGAATACCTTTCACAACTACTAGGTTTCCTTCTTCATCCATGCATTCAAAAGTCTTATTGTAGCAATCAAGCTTCACCCTGTGAGCTTCTAACCAATCCATTCCAATGAGAACATCATAGGAACCAAGCGGTAGAACATTCATATCTAGACAAGTGGCCAATCCATTCATGACCAATGGACACTTCTCTACCACTTCACTGACCTTCATCTTAGTTCCAGTGGCTAGCTGAACTAACCAAGACTTCCCATGCTTTACTTTCTTAAAAGCACAAATCTCCACTACTCTAGGAGTAATGTAACTGTGAGTAGAACCAGGGTCAATCAAAATAGAAACAGATTGCTCAGCAATCTTACCTGCTACTTCAACCACAGCTGACTGATGATCTGCCTAGTGGTCCTCCAGTGCTGCATAAATCCTAAGGATTTCCCTTGCTACTTGACCCACTATTTCTGCTTCTTGAAGGTTATAAGCTGGCCTTATGCTCTCATTCTTGAGTGGACAATTCCTATGCATGTGGGGTCCACCACATTTCCAACATTGAAGTGGCCCTCTATTCTGTTGTGGATCCTTAGGCTTTTCTACTATCACTCCAACTGGTTTACTCGCAGCTTGGGATGGTTGCTTCTGCTGATTCCTGAAATTAGAAGGTTTGAAACCTTTCTTTATTTGGTCAAACTTCTTGTTCTTCTTGTCCTTCCATGCCTTATGGTAATCAGGTTTAACCTTACTTTGCTCATAGCAATACTTAGCCTTCCTTATCGCTTCTTTAAGGGTTCTAGGCTCATAAAACTCAATTCTGTCTTTGTAAGACTGAGGTAATCGACTCAGAAAACGTTGGACCTTTACTTTTTCATCTTTGATATACCGGACATACCTCAACAGCTCCAAAAACTTATTAGCATACTCTTCCATGGTCTGCTATCCCAATCTCAGCTCATGGAACTCCTTAATCTTGTCATCATAATACCTGTCAGATAGGTATTTCTGCTTAAAATACTTCTTGACCTGCTTCCACTTCATTCTCCTTTCACTGATCCTCTTTACTTGCTTGAAGTGTTCCCACCAAATGGATGCTCTTCCATTTAGATTGAATATGGAAACTCTTGCCTTCATGTTTCCTGAATACTCGTGCACTTGAAAGTACTTCTTAATACCAAGAAGCCAAGCCTCAGCCTCTTGTCCAGTCTTTATCTCACCATCAAACGTAGGAGGTTTAGCTTTCTTGAATTCATCTCTAGTGTGATCCCTATGGTGTCTCTTTCTTTTTCTTTTATGAGGAGAAGAACTGGAATCCCCGCTGGATTATTCAGAATCAAATGTTCCACTAGAAGTTCTTCTCCTTCTCCTAGTACTGCTCTTACTGCCTTCTGGTCTTGTTGTACCTCGCCCAGAGTCTATCTTTCTCTGCAAGTCTGTCAAGCTCTGTAACATAGCAGCATTCAACTGATGCTGCTCTTCCTGGGCTTTGATTAAGCTTCTCATAGTAGCTACAACATCTGACGGTGTCTCTTGGAATATCCTTCCATTAGACTCTATGTCATCATTTCTATTACGGACATTTTCTCCCATGGCATCTTCTGCTCGCTCATAGGAATCCTGAGCATCATATCCGTCATGGGTTCTCATACTGAGCCACCCCTTACTTACCAAATTGCACTACCTAGAATACTACCCTAGAAGGTGACTATAATTTTGCAAACGTGTTAATAACACAATTGTTAGATGCATACATTGATACAAGTCAACATTACTTACCTTCTCTTGGAATAATCGTAAAATTACAAATGCCCAAACACACAAAATTTTATTCATCAAGGAATGTCTATCTGAGGGGGACGACGGGGGTCAAGGGGGCTTGCGCGCAATCCAACGCATAAGATAACTGCCTCTTTTCTCATTTTCAGCCCTAAAATTTCACTGAGAAACAGCTACAAAATCCCTCTGAAAACAGTTGGAATCGGTCGAGAAATCTCATGGAAAAACCAGGAATTTTCCTTTCCTTCATCGGCTATCGGATGTCTTTCCACATCGGAAGCCAAATGGCTTTGGCTTCCGCAACGGTGGATGGGAAACTGCTTCCTCTTCCGCAACAACGGCTTTTTACTTAGAGAATTTCCACCTCGGACATCGACGGTCTTTACACATCAGAAGCCAAATGGATTTGGCTTCTGCAACGGCGGATCACCAAAGTCCAAATCCTTTCGCAACGACGGACTAACGGACCACTTTCCCTTCCGACTGGCGGAAGTTCACTTCGCGAATCCTTCCGCAACGACGGACGGGAGATCACTCCCGCTTCCGATTTCCCAACAATTAGACAAATTTTCAAAATTTGTCTTTCTTTGACCGTGTCAGCTGTCGGCAGTCTTTCACGTTGGATGTGGAATCGCTTCCCCGTCCACAACGGCGGATGGGAAAAGGTTAAACCTTTCGCTACAGCGGAAGTCAATTCCACCAATCCTTCCGACTGTTCAAACACTTAGGCGATTTTTGAAACTTGCTGCTGCTCTGTTGAACAGAGAAGGTAATTCTACCTTCTGTCACTGCATCTTCTTGGCCCATAGAGGCCCATTGCTGCAACCCAGAGCTCTGATACCATACTATCATGTCCCCATGCCTCCGGCCGGCAAAGAGGACATGACTACAAGCTTAAACCACCCAGGCTAAGAGCCCCATGAACATGTGCATTCACAAAATTGCTAAAATAGAATGCTTAAACATACACACATGAACATTTATCATGCACAGATGCAAACATCTATCAGGAATAGGTGAAGAGGACGTGACCCAAGCTTCAACATAGTGGGCTAAGAGCCCCATGAACATGTACATGCATAAAATTTGCAGAAGAAAATGCTAAAAGAAAATGCATTGCAGTATAACATGCATAAACACAGTTGTTTATCATGCATAGCTATCACTATTCATCTTGCACAATGGAATCAACATGCATTCACACAAGCATTCCTTTTAACATGTTCATCATTTTCATATCATTGACAGTAAATAAGGTTGCAAAAGTATAATGAACAAGATCACTTATCTTATGAAATCTCCTTCCACAACCAGCTATGTCACTGCAACGTTCCACCCAACCATAGGCCAGCGTGCTCCTCAATCTCTCAGCAACGCTCACACCCCCGAGCTGGGCATGATTCTCCAAGGAATAAGGGAACTAGCAGGCTAACGCATAGGTAAGCATACTCAAGCATAGCCAAGCCAACAGAGTTGGGTTTATCAGGCCATCAA
>LPNX010199819.1:540965-598500 GCA_001517045.1 Pseudotsuga menziesii | reverse complement strand
CCTATTGGGTATTCCAGTTATTTCTAATTCATGAGTAATTGTTAATAATTCTTTGATGAGATTGAATCTTAGTTCCTAGATCATGTGCAAGAATTAATAATTTGTGTTGACAGTGTTGACAGTGTTGTCTAAAATTTGTCTTCATGGGTTGTCTGCAATTTCTCTTCATGGGATTCTAACGGATTTACTGCACCTTCAATACGACTACCTCCAATGTCTTCGGTATGTATGTAGGTTAATTGTAAGTAGGTTTAGAAAACAATAGAGGTTAATTTAGTATGGTTGGAATTGAAATGTTAAACCCATGGTATGGAATGAGCAACGTTATAATGGTCTGGCATGGTTTATAATGGTCTATAATGAGAAACATCAACCCCATGGTGACCTCAACAATGTACTAGAAACCTCGTTAGGCATTTTTCTGACGCTTTATTACCTTTATTGTGGAATGACATCACTATTCAGGGATTGATCAAATATTCAATGACTACAACTATGCACTGACATCTATGCTAAACCATTGAACTAAACTATAGTGGCTTCAACATGTGTATTCATTTCGATGACGGCCTGAACTGAACAAGGACAACATTACATATTGTTATATTTGACCTTCGTTGACCTCAATTTGAACAATGTTAGTCCTAGTGAGCCTTGATTTGATATTCAGTAGCCCTCATCATTGACCCAATACACCTACTATGGCTCGTTTTTATCACAGTGACTTTATCCATTATCTAAGAAGCCCTTGTCAAGGCTTAAACAAAATTTTGGTTTTAGGGTGGACATATTTAGGGCTTAGACAAACCCTTGCTGGCCTATACTATGTACCTACATGCCTACTTAGGGCCTTATCCAACCATCGATGGTCTCATTTGGTGTCACAATAGACTCTTAACAACCCTTTAAGATTCACGATAGACCTCTTTAGGGCTCTGTCAGACCCCAACAACCCCAATAGGAGTCTTGATGTCCCTATTTAGGGCCTTATCAGAACTCAACAGCTTGCTAGGGATCTCAACAACTCTTTTTTGGTTACTTGGTGGCCTATTTAGGACTTAGTAAAACTTTGGTAGCCTTTGAGTGAGAAAATTTCAAACTTCTAGGGTTTGATCACATATTGGTGAAGTCCTCAACACTAGAATTGCACATGTATTGATTGCATGTACTATCCAATGCGGTCACTGATACAAATAACATGGGTCATATAAAATATTAATGTCTATATGGGAAAGTCAAATTTAGGTTCCAAGTGATTGTTGAGGAAATGCATTCCTTAGCAACCAAAGGTTCATAGACTCAGTTATAGTTAAGTAAAATTTTGAATACTTGGTTTAAATGCCCAACTATATTAGTAACAAAAATATGAGTGTTTGCTAATGAGATTGAAATTTTGGTGTTTGGTAAGGGAGTAGCGAAGTAAGGACTTCATCTTGTGACCTATATTCTTAAAGGATGGGAATTAATTAAGCATATGTAGGTCATAATGTTTTTCCAATGGGAAAGTCAATAAAATTTATAATTGTTTCAACATGATGTCATAGGATGGTTTTTTTATGGAAAAGAGCACATTCAAGTTAAGTCAACATGATGGTTGCGATTGACATAGGAACAAAATATACACATTAGTATGGGAATGCACCTAAATATCATGAGATCCCTAAGCATTGATATGAAATAGATTGAAGAAATGGAATCAATTTGTAGTAACAAATAAGCCTTTCATTCATGTAAAGTAAATCACATGACATTGGTCCTTATGGGTCTAGGTCATCATGGCTTCCTATGAGAGTTAGCAACTCTAAAGCTGGTGAAGGGACTATATTTGGGTTCATAAATGAAGGATATCATCCTTTTCTTGTAGATCAAATCCCTACACTATTATCCATTTAGACCATAATGGTTCACATACAAAAATCATCAAAATATCACTGTAAAATCAAGCACATCACATTCATTCTTGGAATTAAGCAATTGTATATATAACTAGAAAATAATATGGCATAAATTTTATATTGGTCATCAAAAGGCATGAATGTTTCAAATTAATATGTAAGTGTCAAATGGAAATATATAATATAGCATGGGCGATAAAATAGACAAATTGGAGGTCCATCAAAGAATACAAAGAATGTCATGTTATGGAAAGTGGTAATATTTTGTTTGATGTTTCCTAAGTTCTTATATGCACATTTAATATGTAATATAACTTCTCTTAACTAATAAATTTTTGTTTGTTTTTTAATATATATATGTATAACCCATGGATACTTTCCCACAATAGTGGATGGTCTTTATAGTGCACCCCTTTACCCTAAACCTAGTTGAGCGACCCCTCAAGGCTTATTGTAAGTTAGTTATATATGTGTGTGAAACAAACAAAGTTAAAGTGATTTTTTTCATTTAAATTTACTAATAGTTATAAAAAATATCCATTTAAATAAAAAGAAGTTTTTAAGTGTGTTTTTACAAGGTACAAATAGTAATTAATGGTTATTAGTTAATGCATTAGAGTTAGTAGGTTTGAAATAAAATTAGAGGGTTTCGTGGCTTAGTGTGTTGGCAATCTATCAGTTAGTAGGTTAGTCTATTTGTATTCAAATGGTTAATGGGTTAGAAGGTTATCAATTCAGTAATTATAGAGTTAGTGATTCAATGATTAGTATGTTATTTGGTTCAATGGTTAGTATGTTATTTGGTTATTGGGTTAGTCACTTAATATTTTAGTGGGATAATTCTCTGCGGATAACTATGTCCATGGTTAGATTTTTAGTGAATTTGGGTGTTAGCCATTAGTTTGTTACTGATTAGTGTGGTAGTGGATGAGATGTTTAATGGTTATAGTGGTAATATATTATTGGTTTAGTGGACTAGTGGGTTATGCATTAGGGGTAGTGGTTTAATGAGAGAGTGTATATTGTGTTAATAGGTTATATGGTTAGTCGATTGTTTAGTGGATTATTAGGTTATGTGATGGGCATTATTAGTTTCGTGATGAGTGGGGTACTGAATTAGAAGGTGGGCATTAATAGTTATATCAGTTAGGGGTGAGAGACCAATGTGTTAATGATTAATGAGTTAGGATATAGTGGATTAATGTGTTCTAGTGGGTGACATGGTTAATAAACTAGTGGGTTAGTGGGTTAATGGGATTGAAAACAATTTAGCGGGTTAATGGACTTGAAAGAAAATTAGTGGGTTAATATGTTAGGGGTTATTTCTTAGTGGGTTAGGGGTTAAAAATTGTTGGGTTAGGCTATTAGTAATCAGTGCATTAGATGATTATATGCTAGTGATATAGTTAAAAGTTACTAATTAGTGGTTAGTAAGATATGTGTTAGGGAGCAGGATTTAGTGGGATAGTGGGTCAGTAGGTTAGGAGTTAGGGGCCAGTGGATTACATATTAGTGGATAAAATGTTAGTGAGTTAAGGACTATGGGATTGGTATGCGATGGTTAGTGTGATAAATGGTTGTTTGATTTTTGTAAGAGTTAGTTAATATTTATAAGTTAGCATTCAATAAACAATATTTGAACCCAAAATCCGATAACAAAATTCGATGACATCTGACGAAAATTATTGTTTTGTTGGATTTCAATTTGAAATTTCGATTTTTGAGTTTTTTTTTTTTTATTTCTACAATTAGTTGTTGAATTTCTGACTTACATTTCTAGGGTGGAATTTCATGTCAATTATGACCTATACCATCACATACCTACAAAGACAATAAGATTCACATAGAAAACACTATTAATATTGGCTAGCTGCAAGTCCATGTTGCATATTGGAAATTCTGACCTCTATGAAGGAGACTTGGTTGAATTTCAAATATCTATGTAATGACATTTGTCATGGGATATCCATTAATTATGAAATATATTCTATAGAACCAACGAATTTAATTCATGGGTTATATGACTTTAGGCATGTCTACATGGAGCACAATATGAGTGCAGACTCTTTATCCAAGGAAGCATTGAATATGAAGGCTGGCTTCCTCTCCTTATCCTAACTTTTAGACAGAGAAATCATTAAGGAAGGGATGATACAACTCTTTTAAGAGATTGTTGATTTACGCTGCACAGTTTTTTTTGGTTCTTTCGACGATGGGATACATTAGCATATTTCATGTTTTAGATGGGTATAGAGATTTTGTTTTCATCCCCCATGGGTGTGTTTCATCCACCCTTTATGCCTCCTTGGATAAGTTGTTTGGGTTCCATATGTTCTCCATGTGGTATTCCTACTTCAGTCATCTTTGTATTGTGGGTTTCGTCCCTCCCCTTTGGAAAATTTTTGATAGTTATCTCCACTCGTGTCTGGAGTTACCTATTGTCAAGACTATATACAAGTTACCTTTGATTCACTATTGAATATCAAGGAACACCTATTTTTCTTCTGAAAAAAAATGTTACAAAATATTAGCAAATGATTTTATTATATATATTGAGATCCATAAACTAGGGATTTAATATTCTTGGTGAGGAAAATAAATAAATAAATAAAGATACACCTACAAATTTTCTCAAAAATGGAGTTTGTATTTTGAGATAAATTGGCTGAAGAATTAGCTATGGAACCACTTGATATCTATATCACGTTAAAGGAATATGTGTTGAACTGTTATACTATGGAATTATTGATATTATTCAAGATAATGATATCACTATTATGTCATGATTATAAGTCTATCCAAGCTTTTGTTGGTATTTTTCTCTTATTTTCCAAGTTTTTTCCGGGCGTGGTGCAGGTAGAACCAAATAGGTATTTTTTAGGCCTGTCTTGCTCAAGTAAGGGAAGTTGAGGAAGTATAGAGGAAAGTCATACACCCAATAGGTATACATGGTCTAGATCAACTAGGTGTCAGAAGATCAGAGGAAAATTCAATAAACGGGTGGATTTTTTTCTCGTGGGAGGGGGTCATGTTCCTATGATGATGAGACAATATAAGACATTGAGGTGCCCTTAAGGCACAAAATATAGTGAAAAAATGGGTACCTAGGGATATTCCTCAAGTCAACACTATTTTTTGTGAAAATGAGAGGCTATATAGAATTGCACTGTCGTCATTGCATGGATTAGGGTTGTTTTGCATGGATGGAATAAAGGTCGGTTACGACAGATGTACAAAATTGATGGAGTATGTTGGACCCTCTTACAACTACAATGATGGAATGTGCCTAGAAAAATATACAAAAAGTATGGGTAGATATGGGTTGTCAGGAAATTATTTACAACTGAAAGACAACGATCAAAATAAATGAGCAACATTGTACATTGACAGGAGGCCAAATACAACTAGGAATATTGCGTGGTTTATAAATAGTACACAACCAAGGTCTACACTTAAGCAACGCAACTGCATATTTGAGGGACATGAAGTAAATTGTCTTTGTATGTGCCATTAAATCAATAGCTGCCGGGGGAGAGTTTCTTAATAAATACAATTTGAATCGAGTAGATGCAAACACAGTTCATATGTTGTGGTACATCCAACAATTTACCCAACCTTTTATTAATTATTTTAACATCTTTAGGATTTTTTGTTAGCTGATAATTCTAATTTTTTTATTAAATTTCCTATGTTGAATTCATAGTGAGGTGAGCAGGGGTGCATCACCCCAACAACTAGTGAGAGGAGTAAACTGTCCTCTAGGAAACATGTATACATTAAAATGTTATGTTATTCAATTTTTTTAGCGAGTATTTTGGTTTTGTTGGGTAATTTTTATTCTGTTTTTGATGCAGGGCTCTGTCAGGGGCACCTCCCTCATAGTAGATGTTACTAGACCTGCCTCGAGGTGGCAGGTATACATCGATGTCATTGTATAGATTTAATATGTACAAGCAATTATGTTGTTACAATTTTTCAATAGTATATTCATTTGGTTTATATAATATTATCTATATTTTATGCAGAGTGTTGATCGGGGAAGGAACTCGACTGTTGATCGGAAGATTGCACGCTCGGGGCAACAAGTAAACCTGAACGTAATCCTACAATTTAAATACTTCAAAATTGTACACATATATAAAATGTCGCATAATTTTTATTTTGTTAAGTATTTTTTTGTTTTTATAATTGAGTTCACTATCACAATGTTGTCTACTTTTTTTGTAGGTGGATGATCAAGGAAATTTCCCAGCTATTGATCAAACCACACCCTCATCTAGGAATACCATAAATCTAGATGTAATTCTAGGAATCTATCATGATAGATATTTTTGTTAATATATTTTTTTCTCAGACTATAGCTTTAACATGTAAGCAATGTTTTATATACTTTTGTTGCGGAAAAAATGATTCGGTTTATGAAAAAACAACACTGTAGTCCATAGACTTTGATGCCAAACATTTGTTGAATGATGTTGAAATTGGTTCTTCTATAGACCCGGTGATGCTGGAAGAGAAGACCTTGAAAACAATTCATGTGTATATGCTTCATCTGCTATTCAAATTCTGTAGAAAGCGGAGATTAAAGAAAAGGTTCAAGTGTTGAGGCAAATATCTCAGACCTTGAAAGTAAGTTGCGAAATCATATTATGAACTCATTTAGAAATTATATTTTTTTATTATATGATACTGAACTTATAATTGAAAGGTTTGTATTTACAGGATTTTCAGCGGCCACACTGGTGGTGAAGGAGGTGTTGGGCCGAGTGAGAAAAGCACTCCATGTACGCCACATACTGTACCCGTGTTTTTGACTAAACAGTTGGCAACACTGTTATAGCTGATTTTACCACTCCAGGTGAATCACACTTGTATGGCCTTCCCCTATCCCTCTGCAGACTCGTTAGACCCCTTGGACCATTTTTTGTCCTTTGATGTTTCCTAGACCATCCCTATAAACATGTGAAAATTGATACACGCAACTTTTAAACCCCTAATCGCGTATATACGCGGGTTTGACACCTAAAACCACGTACATTGGGATGTGTACAAAATCCAAATCCTTTTGGAGTTTTCCTTGACATGGATCTGACTCACTTGTCTTCTGGCCTTCCATATGCCTTGAGATCACTCAGATTCGACCTTTCATTCCCTCTTTGAAAAGCTATATAAGGAACTCTTTGGATATATTGAAGGCATAAGATAATTGAGGGCAAAGAAAATATAGTCCATTGTTTCCGGAACTTGTGCTTGAGTATGCATCCCTTTGTCCCTTGGAGCACTTTTGTGTTCTTCCTAAGCTTTCGTTTTGCTTGTGAGCTTGCTATCAAGAGATGGAGGATTGAGGTGACAGAGGCCCATGTGGGGGATTCAGTTTCTCGATTCACAGACGTACTGAAAGAGGTTATATCCATTGTAATCTCTGATTTTATATTAATATAATTATCTTTTCCTGTCCAATAATGTATGTTTGAATGAATATTCTATCCATGGATGAGTTCAAATGTTTATACATTGTTGATTATATATGCTAGAATAGATATAACACCCATATATATAGTATGCTTGTCTTGTTTACTTGTTGTTGAGGAAGTGATTCATCAATTCAAGCTGAAGTTGGAAAGCTCAACGAGGATCTACTTCAACCATTCAGAATAAGGTATGAGGTCTGATCCTTTAGTGTTAGACATTTGATTTCTATTGCATATTGGAAAGGATTGATTTCTAGAGTCAATCTATCTGTTGTGGTACCCCAAGCCATAGAAATTTCTCTCTGTAACAGAATTGGTGACTCCACTGAGGAGTTCCTAGTAGTTATCCTTTGGGGATTTTCTATCAGCATTCAATGACTTTGAATTGCTCTTTTTCTCTTGTTTCTGTGTCGGGTCTAGGGGCATGTTTTCCTGGTAGTGTCTGATTGGTGTGAAGTTTGTCTCAACTTGTCTATTTGCCTTTATTTTTATGCACCTTTCTTCCTATACATGAGTTTTTAACTCACAGTCGCGTATATACGCGGGTTTTACTTCTATTTCCGCGTACACAGGTAGGTTTACTGCGAATAGTTGCGTCTGCCCTTAGTTTTTCCTTCTAGAGGAAGATGGATTGTTGCTGGGTGAATTTTGATGATTGCTGAGTCTCCTTTGATACTGCTAGAGTCTGTATACACCTCTATTTCTGACCAGAGACGTTTTTTTTAGTGTAAAATTTCTTTTTTTGAAGAATTTTCTTGTCATTGCATTTTCAATTTTTTGTTTTGGGATTAGTGCATTAGATTTCTTTTACCTTAGTACTTTGCTTGAGTGTGCTTGCAGAGTGTGGGGGTTGTAGAACCATTATTTTGCTTTAATATCTCATTTTTATTTCAAAAAATCCAAAAATATTTGCTTATCATTATGCATTGCATCTAGCATATTGCATAGTACTTGCACTAGATTTTCTTTGGAGTAATTAGTTAGGATTTCATATAGGAAAGTTTGCATCTATCATTCGAAGAAAATTGTGCATTTCACATAGTAGCACACCTTGTTTTTCATGGACACAATGCATTTGCATTGATTGTTAGGTGTGTTTTTGCTTCATGTTGTGTCATAACGCCAATAGTTGCACGGCCATATACCTCTTTTGAGTAATAAATCCAATTAAAATCAATGCTTAATTAAAATGAACTACACTATTTTATTTGATAGGGTTCACCAACAAGATTAGGTTTCAGGGACTTGGAATAGTTCATTGTGAGTAAATTCTCCAAGACCACTAAACAACAACATGCATGTGTCTGTCCAGGTGAGTGTATGAAATTCCTTGGTATAAGCAATGTTTCTCAAGATCCTCCTCTCAAAAGGGAGTTAAGCATGAGGCAGTGTGAGCGGTTATTGATTGGGATGACTCCTAGTCATAACTGAGTAGCACCAGAGATATTTCCAGGATTGTATTCGTATCTGGGGGTGCTTTCGAGAGTTTTGGGCTTTGCTACCCTGCCCATACGGTCAATGTCGCCTAAGAATGTCCGCCTGAGCATTGATTATATTGAGGTGACCTTGGTGGCCTTACTTAGGATATCGAGGGGGTACTCTGCAGGGGTTATTCTACGGGTGTCCCAGTCAGGTTGGGGTCGGACAGCACAGTTGCTTTATGCGTTGAACCTAAGGGCCACAATAATTGGATACATACCTCCGCTTGTTGTGTATGGGAGTCTCAAGCCTCTCCTAGGTGAGACATCCCTGCTTCATTCTGGAGCTCACTTATCCTACCCTTGATTGCTTGTGTTTGGCCTTATATTTTATTGGTGATTACTCTGTGCATGTTAGCTAGCCTAGGGTTTACATAGATAGAGAGTCTTTTATATTTTTTGAGTCATTGTGGATTTGGGTGTGGAACCTCACCATTCTCGTGATTTAGCAGGACTTCCGCATTCTACATTTTCTCCTCCTTTGAGAGAGAGTGATAGATAGTCCAGGTGGACTACTTCGTACATTGATTCACACACGATGGGAGGCCACGTTGAAGGTATTCCTGAACCACATTCTCCCATTCAAGTGGAAGATGGGGAGTTTACTCCTAATTATGATCCTTCACCTAATTTGACTGAGTTAGGTCCTATAACTTCTTAGATAGGCACTTTTCATGATAGACCTACTTACTCTAGTGTTGATCCCCCATTGAAGCATCGCCAGTATGGAATGCCGAAACATGATGAGGCTCATTTTGAACCCACGAGCACTAGTTATGGTAGTTAAGGTATGTTTGGTTTTCCCACACATGATTTGGCATTTCATGTCAAGTTGGAGTTTAAGCCTAGCACTATTCCTGGGGGCACTCTCATTCCTTACCATGCGGAGATGTTTGGGAGAACAAGTCACATTGCACCTTCCATCCCGGCGTGGAAGCTCAATCACATATTCCTCATAGGCCTAGGGCTAGTGATCCTATTAGGATACTAGATCCGAGATGAGTGACTATAGGAAATAACACGTACATAATTACATAGGTCCCTTTGTCCTCTGTCCCTAGTTCTTTGAATGTTCACCCTCCACCTCATTCACATGGTCCTTCGGGATGGAATGTTGCTATGATTCATGTCCGTACTGTAGTTACTTGACTAGTTGTGTCTCAGGTTCAAGTACTGCCCATTGTTTCAGGAGGTCATGTTGATACTTCTAGAGGTCATATTACTACTTTTGGAGCATATATTCCTACTTCCGAAATGTATATTCCTACTTCCGGAGCATATACTCCTACTTACGGAGTGTCTCATGGGACATCTCATGCGATGACTTATGGACTTTATTATGAGACGTAGTATGGACAAGGTTCTTCACCTTATGGGTGTGGGTATCAACAACCTGCTTACTCTCCAAATTACAGCTTTGTAGCTTCGAATAGTCAAGGTACACCACACTATGGTGCTTCCATGCCACCCTATATGGGTCAAATGGGAGGAGGGCACTATTGCCAAGGCCATGGTGGTTATGGCAATCAGACCTATGTTAATCAAAACTATCAGGGAGTGATGCATCGACCTACTCATCCTAGTCTCCCATTCCTCATAATGCTAAATCTTCCTGACTTGTCAAGATTAACAAACGATCTTGTAGCTCATGACCCGGCTTGGCCAACTGTCCCTACTAAGCTTCCCTCGAACATACCCAAATTCGAGGGCAAACTGGGAGAGGATCCAAGCGAACATGTTACTACCTTTCACCTATGGTTCTCTTCAAATTTCTTACACCAAGATTCGATCCATTTAAGGCTATTTCAATGCACCCTTACAGGTCCTGCCACGAAATGGTATATAGAGCTACCTAGGGGGGCATTCGCTTTGTTCGATGACCTAGTGATGACTTTTCTTAACCACTTCCAGAAACCAGTGTGTTATGAAGTTGGTATGGAACTCTTGTCAACATTTTGACAGGATAAAGCCACACATATCTCAGATCATATCCATGAGTGGCGTAGATGGAAGAGGTTGATTACAGCCTTTATACCACCGAAATTCCTCCTCGAATGGTTCCGTAAGTCGTTATTTCCTTATATAGAGAAGGATGTTTCTACATCTAGAGTGCAAAATGAGGAACAAGCCATTTTTAGGGTGCAAGAACTGGATTTGATTTATGCTCAGTCCGGTTTGTTATATGAGATCATTCGCAATGCTCCGTGTTCTAGTTTCGACCCCAAAGTTAAACCTGGACCACATGCCGATGGCATTGTTGGTTGTGTGAGTGCTAAACCTGTGGATTCAATTGTGAAACATGTTATTCAACTGTCAATCAACCAATCTACTTCGGGACAAGCCACGGCTTCGTCTCATCCTACCCAAACGACGAGTGTGCTTTCGATGTAATCATCGGACCAGAAGGCTAACCAGCAGCCCGGAAGGAATAAAAAGAAGGGTAAGAATAATCGTAAGGGTTGGAATAGGAATGAAAATGATAATAATAATGAAAAGAATGCCGGTAATGCTGGGGGGGGGTAAGCAAGATAAACGTAAGGTTAAATTTCCTTGCAAGTTGTGTAAGGAAGATCACCTCACTTACTTGTGCCCTCGTATCGATGAAGCCTCGAGATTCTTAGCGCATGGCCCAGCTGTGCTGACCAACCTTTTACCTCACAATCAAAATATGAACTAAAGAACCCATGATCATTCTAGTGGTGATCAAGATCCGTCGGAGGGCAGTGGTCATGGTTGCATTAACATGGTACACGCTGCGAAAGTTGTGACCGATGCGAAGGACTACGGTTCATCACAACCCAACCCAGGAAAGGAACCTGATCCACCAGGGACTCCTTTGCATATTGAAAAAGCCATGGATAAGCCTAAAGTTGCACCTTGCATTCCTAAGGGAGTCCTTAAGTGTTCAGGGCACAATCCTAATGCCCAAGCCGCCCAGAACTATTCTGTTGTTGAGGATTTGGGCCACACTCCTTGTGCGATGTCTGCACTAGAAGTACTTCAAAGTTGTCCTTTGCAAAGTAAGGATTTGCTTTCTGCTTTTGGTGTGAATGATGATAATTATTCCTCCATGATTTAATTTGAAACCGCAAGAATTCAGCCTCGCGTTCCTTACTATGTGTCTCTTTTGATTCACGTAAAATTTCTCAACATGACTGTCAAGCACACTGTGATTGACGAAGGCACTGCTGCTTCTGTGATGTCTTTATCATGTTGAAAGGGTTTAGGTTCCCCTAAGTTGTCTAAATCTGTGACCATGTTAACTACATTTTATGGGAGATTGTTTAGGCCGCACGGGATACTTCCTTCCCTTAAGGTCCATTTGGGAGGGAAGACCATTGCAATAGAGGTCGAGGTGTTTGATGTGCCCCTTGACTACAATCTCTTGCTGGGTAGGAATTGGATGTACAGTATGGAAGCCTTAGCTTCTTCCCTATTTCGCATTGTATGCTTTGAATTTAATGGGAAGATAGTTACGATTGATCAAACATCATTCAAGAATCCGTCGGTTACTACATCTTCGGGAGCTTCGATCATGATTGTAGAGCACTCTCAGCCGGCAACTTGGAGTGTGGGTGTGGGCATGTATCCATCCCTCATGGGAAGATTTAGTTGTCCTGCACCTATCCTTATGATAGGGTCTAGTTCTGGTGAGGCTTCGACATTTATCAGATCGGTTTATTTTCGCACGAGTCATATGGAAGATCCTTGGATTCTTCCTACACCGAATACTTCAAGTGAGCCCATCGTGATGGATGTGCTGTTGCCTGCAATTACGGTATCTTATCAAGCTAATCTTGATTGTGTTGCAGAGCCTAGTCCTTCCTCTTCACAGACAAAGGAGGAGGACCCATATGTGCTTATTGCATGGGTAGTTCAGTATTCTCATCCACACAATTGCCTTGATAATGTTTTTCCTTCAGACAAAGCAATTATTGAGTCCATGTCGGGAGTTGAGCCACCATGGGACGAGTTGCATCATAGATCATACTTTCTTCCTGAGCTTGACCAGTTGGAGCGTGAGGACTTTCGGGAGGTTCTTAGTGAGAGAATTGGTAGTCCCGTTGTTCCATTAAGCTCTCCTAGTCCAATGGCTGATGGGAACATGGAAAATATATCTCCAATGATTCCTATCAATATCTCTCACGATCTTGGTAGGATAAAGAATGTCTATATTGGGGCAGAATGTTCCCATGCTTAGATTCAAAAATACACCGAGTTGTTTAAATAATTTCATGATATCTTTCCTTGGTATTATGATGAAATTCCAGGTATCGACCCTCGCATTGTTGAACACGAGATTAAGACTTATCCCAATGCCAAGCCTCTTCGGCAACGCTTGTGTGCGGTGAATCCTCGGAAAGCACCTGCGATTAAGGTAGAGATAGAGAAACTGTTGAAAGCCGGTTTTATCTATCCCGTTCCCTTGAAGGAGTGGGTTTCAAATCCCATTTCGGTTGATAAGAAGCAGGGAGTGATCTACATATGTACTAATTTCCGTGATTTGAATCGTTCCTGTCCTAAAGACAATTTCCCCACACCATTTATTGATCAAATTTTGGATGAGTGTGTGGCTAGCGAGGTTTTTTCCTTTATGGACGGATTTTTCGAATATAATTAGATACAAATTAAACCTGAGGACCAACATAAGACTGCATTTATTTGTCCTTGGGGAACTTTTGCTTATCAGAAAATGCCTTTTGGCCTTAAGAACCCCAGAGCTACTTTTCAAGAGGCCATGACCTTGATCTTCCACGATCTCAAATCGATTATCAAAGTATTTTTGGATGACCTTGCTACTCATTCTCGTATGAGAATGCGGAATTCCTATCATTTGGGATTGGTATTTGAAAGGTTCCAGCATTATTCGGTTAGGTTAAATACTCAGAAGTGCATCTTTTTTGTGAATTCTGGTCCCTTATTAGGATTCATCATTTCTAAAGAGGGTATAAGAGTCAACCATTTGAAGGTTAAGGCAATACTTCAGTTATCTCCCCCGAAAAACATTCATCATCTTCAATGTTTGCAAGGCATGGAAAACTTCTTACTGAGATTCGTTGTCAATTTTGCCAATTTGACTAGAGGCTTCATGCGTCTTTTGAAGAAGGAAACCACCTTTTGTTGGGATGAGCAAGCTCAGGAGTCCTTTGATGCACTCAAGCGAGACCTAGCATCGGCCCCAGTGATTATTCCCCCAGACTATAGCCATGATTTTCTACTTTATGTGGCTGTGTCCATGGAGACGATTGGTATGGTTTTGGTTCAAGAGGATGAGGAGCTCCAAGAGCATGTCATATACTATCTGAGCTGGAATCGTATTGATGTGGGGATCTGTTATTCCCATGTTGAGAAGCTTTCCTTAGCTACCATACATGCGGTTCAATGGTTGAGACATTATATTCTCCTTCGCCAGACCTTGCTTGTATCCCATGTCAATCCATTTCAACTTTTCCTCACTCAAAGGATGATTGGGGGAAAATATAATAAGTGGATTTTCATCCTGCAAGAATTTGACCTTGAGTTTGTTTCAGAAAAATCAAAGAAATTGTTAATTTTTGCGGAGCTTATATCGGATTTCCCAAGCGAAGCCAAGAATTTGGTTTGTGAAGATACGTTTATCGATGAGCACATCTTCTTAATCTTAAATTTAGACCCACGGTATGGGGATATCATTATATATTTACAAACATTGAAGGTCGCTACTCACCTCTCACAGGATGAATGACAACGATTACGTCATGTGTCTAAGAATTACCTCATAGTGGATAACACTTTGTACCGCCGTGGGGTAGATTTCATTTTATGTCGTTGCTTAACTCATGAAGAGGCTGAGGTAGTGTTGAATGATTTCCATGGAGGTGTGTGTGGTGGTCATTTATCTGGGCTTTCTATAGCCCAAATTTTTTTAAGAGTGGGTTATTTCTGGCCGTCGATCTTTAAAGATTGTGTAGATGTGATTAAGAGGTTCCACCCTTGCCAAGTGTTTGCACATAATATGCGCTTGAAACCTGCCCCGTTACATCCCATCATCACCGCTGGTCCCTTCACTAAGTGGGGGCTAGATTTTATGGATTGCAACCCAGCTTTAGATGGGGGGCATCATCATATCATAGTGGCTGTTGACTACTTCACGAAATGGGATGAAGCTATGCCTACAATTAAATCCAATGGTGAGACAGCTGTGCACTTCGTATTCAACCAGATTATTACTTAGTTCGGGATTCCGAAAGAGCTTGTCACTGACCATGGCTCGCATTTTTAGAATCGTATGATGGAAGAGTTGGCATCAAAGTTAGGGTATAAACAAGAGAATTCCTCCTCTTACTACCCTCAAGCGAATGGACAGGTAGAAGTAGTGAAAAAATCACTCAAATCCATTCTCCAACAAACCATCGCACAACGAAAGAATAATTGGCACATTATGTTATATCCAGCTTTGTGGGCTTATAGAACCGTCGTTAAGACTGCCATGGTTTTTTCTCCATATCAACTTGTACATGGAGTGGATTTAATATTGCTGATTGAGTGCAAGATTCCTTCTTTGAAGCTAGCCATAGAGCTATTACAAGACACTTCCCCGTTGGAGGAGCATTTGGTCCACCTTGAGCAACTTGATGAGCAGCGTCGAGATGCCTTGGTGGCTCTAAAAGTAAATAAGCGTCGCATAAAGGTCTAGTACAATATTTCTATCTGTCCAAGGAGGTTTAGTGAGGGAGACTTGGTCCTTTTGTGGGATCAACTGAAAGAACCCTCGGGGGCAGGGAAGTTTAACCCCATGTGGTATGGTCCTTACATCGTCAAGCATGTGTTAGAGAAGGGCACTTATGAGTTAGTGGATTATGAGGGAATAGCATTGGCAAAGCCTAGAAATGGGCTCTATCTCAAAAAGTACTATGCATGATTTTTAGCCAAAACTGGTTATTGTATATTATTGTACAGTTTTACATAGATAGGTCTTTTTGTCATGGTGATCAGGTTTGTGATTAGTTTCCGTTTCTTTTGGAAGATGTCAATAGAATCTTCCACCTTCATAGGATTCGTCGATGGTGTGATCCATCACACTCAACACTCAGCCTCTGTTTCTTGTGTGATTTATACTCATATGGGTCAGGTATTATCTTCACGAGGCGTATGTTTACGGCCATCTTCAAACAATGTTGCTGAATATAGCGTCGTTATTGAGCTTCTACGAGATGCCATTTTACATGGCATTTTCTCTCTTGAGGTACGTCTTGATTTAGAGTTAGTAGTGGCATAGCTTAATGGTTTGTACCATGTTAGAGATCCGACATTATAAAGAATATTTTTACATGTGATATTATTAGAACGACAATTTGACAATATAACATACATACATGTTGCAAGAATTAATAATCAACTTGCTGACTCATATGCTAACTACGTGTTAGATTGGCATTTGTTTCATATGCAATAAGCTCATCACAAACATAAATTTTTACACATGTAAATAAATAAACCGATCATCATAGAAAAATTTATAAACATACAAAATGTGGTAATACATAGTGTCATAATACAAAAATGGAGCTCTCGAGCCACCAAAATATAATACATTGTAATACAAAATGTATCACTCCCCGGTATCTAAGCCTGTGGATGAGGGGGGGGGTTGTGATCGTGGAATGTCACTACGGCTCTAGCTAGTTATCGAAATAGCTACACCCATGCTCATGGTACACCCACCATTTGGCGCTGCATGGCCTCAGGAAATTCCTCGACTTGCGCCATGGGTACTCTGTGTGTCAGTCTCACGAATTTGGTATGAATGCTTTGGAGTGTCCGCTCTGCATCCACACCTATGATATTGTCTCCTCTTCCCTTCCGTTTATGACAAGGGAAGCCTTTAGGCCCTCGTGGTCCCACATATGCATGCATATGGTATATGTCACAATGTATTGTCACCCAAAAACATGTCTTTTGATTCCACATAATCATAAAACAGAAAATAATTAAATAACTCAAAAATTTTAAAAAGAGGGTCAAGATTCATTACCTATGTCACTGTATGCTGATACTAGTAGTAGCGGCATGTTTGGGTCTCCCAAAAAATATATCCCCGCATAGGGGTACTCATCGATGGAAACTTTCTGTCATCACCACCACGAAAAGAAATCAGCTAGATAGGGGTTGGACACCCTACCTCCACCTAGTTTGTGTATCGCATCCACCCAACTTCGTTGGGATGGATATCGAACCCCGTGTAGAGGAACGTCAACTCTAGGGCTCAATCTTGGAACACACTCGAAGAAAAACGTGCTCAGTATGCTACTAAAACTAAAGTTTCACACTATACCCATCTTGCACTCACTGAGATGGTGCTTCATGTTTCCCAGTAACGCAGTGCTCTAATCGTATACCGTGGGTCTGATGCACTCCACTGCATAGAACATCAGAGGCCTTGAGGCCTGGTGGAGTGAAGCCAATACTGCTATTCTGCCCATTGTCAGTAGGATGGCCTTTAAGCTCAGCACCTACATGAAGTTAGTTGGGATCTGAATCCCCACCTTCTCCATGTTTGGATAGTAGTACACCGCAATGTACTCATCTATAGTCAAGCCACCTCCTAGCCTGCGAGAGCGTAGGTTCACTAGTTTCCCCCATCGTGAACGTCTAGTAATAAAGTATATGTCCTCCACTTCTATGGTGAGTGACATCCCGTCTATCTGGAATGACTCTGAGTCTAGATCCCAGTAGTCCACTAACATCTTCAATAGTCCTGGTTTGGCCCTTAAGCCACTAAGACACCAAAATTTATAAAACCCACATGCACATAATTCTCGTTGACCATGGCCACATACGTGACTGTTTTCCAAACAGCCACATATGTAGACGACTGTGAGGGCATTTTCCGCGTATATCCATCCCGATACATGGAAAAACCATTGATTTTTGCGTGGGTTGTGGTGCCTATCTTAGAATGGCCTAGAATGCTAAATACACCATGGAATTTAACCAAATTTGCATCAAAATGAAAGAGTAGAGCATGGGTAAGTACCCGAAAAAAACGGTAGTGGATTTTGCCGGATGGATCTCCTAGAATTCCCTGTTGAAGTTCTAAGCTCAAATGGGTAAAAATTTCAAATGTTTTATAATGTTTTGAATTTTTTACTATTTATAGAAATTTTTCAAATTTTTGAAAATTTTTAGCCCCTTTCCTATAGTTTGGACCATTTTTGGACTAATTTATGATGTAGGAGACCTTTTTTAGAGCCGTTTCAGCCGTTGGATTGACCCTTTTGTGTTGATTTTAGGTATCATGTATAAACTATCATATAGGTTAGGTTTCATCACTGTTTGCATTTTGCATGACCTTATGACCATTTCATTATAGCCTTAGGTACGAGCCCACTCTATTATGTCACGGAACCTTCTTATTGTTTTCAAAGTGGCATGATAGGAGTGGTAGAGCTTGACCTTACATGGGTACCCTAGTTAGTGCCTTATTTGCATTTGGTTCCCATGCTGACATTTTGTCCCTTAGGGTGTGGGAGTCTGTTGTATAGTATTTCCATGACATTTCGCAAGAGCCTCATACTCCTCTTGACCTTTTGCTGGCCTATTTGCCTCAGGACTCCCTTATGTCAAGTTGTAATTGCATTATCATGTGCTTTGCCTACCTTATTGAGCCTTATGCCGGCTTCCCTGACATTGAGTGTCAACGATATAGCCCAAGCTTGTCTCATGTCTAGCGATGCAGAGCCATTTTATTTATCCTTTGCAACTTGATTCCCTATTTTTACCGGGAGGGGACTTTCCCTCGAGTGTCGCTATCGTATACATGTATCCTTGCATTGAGCATAGGTATGTTCCACTGCTTGGAACTAGTTTATTTTCCCATATGACACTTGTGTCCTCCTAGTATCTAACTATAAAGCCATTTTATTCTTTTTCATGCTTTTTAAATATTTGAAAAAGTCCAAAAAAAAAATCAAAAAACCAAAAAGCTAGACAAGAAAAGATGTTATCTTTTGGCAGCTGTCAAGTCGTGTCGCCTTCGAAAAGAGAATTGTGTATCACATCTGTTGGTTGGGTTTATAGTTTGACTTTAGGATTTGTACTCATTTATCTGAGTTTATCTCCACCAACTGGTTAAGCTTCCAGTCCCCATGGAGCCTCTGTCGATGCCTCCTGTGTCGCAGAGATGTCTCAGTTTTGTATATCGAGTCTATGCTGCCTTTATTCAGTCATGATTCACTGTTATTCTATTGTTCGAAGGAAGTTAAAACCTGGTTCGACCATTCCTCAGTTATCTTGACTTTGCATGTCAGTCATTCCTAGTACAATTACTTGTTCGTGCACATTATGATCGACTCCTTCCACATTATACAGCTTTTCTGAGTACCTCATGTTGGATGATGGGGGATGCCTTAATGCCCTCCTTCCAAAGGATTTCATCCCATCGAATTCAAATCATTTATTCTGGGATTGGAATATAGAGTCATTTTTGAGTTCCTTGAGACTTGCAGTCATCAATGGCAGGTTCTCTCGCCATTGACAGTTTGTGGGAATACAACAATGTCCCCTGATCGATGGATCCTCTCAAGTGTTTGACCTCAACACATTTATTCAAACTTGTTAGTTTGCACTCTAGTAATTTGATTCCCATTTTCATTATTGGTGGGTGATATCGTGTCTATTAATGGTATACATCAATCACTAGTAATCAGATAATGCACTACTATGTTCGACCTCGACACCTCTATTCACATAGTAGGACATGTACTCGTAGCGGTTTGTGTAGAAGACTTTCTAGATTGGTGGCATATCTTATATGCTACCTCCTTGATCGTGCCAGTGTTCATGAGATTTCAGCTACCGTGACTTGATTCCAGTATATGTCAGACATTTCTAGCTATTATGAAGATCTTGATCCATTATATATCTTCAGCCATTATGGATATCATAATCCTTTGTATATCTTCATCATGGAGATTCTGATCTATGTATATTGTACGTGGTGATGACCACTTATGTGATATTTTGTATCATTCCTATTCATGGATATTGTACTTTTATGTATCCGGGAATGCTATATGTATTTGCAGTTATGTGCAGAGTTGTATCATTGTACTATGTTGATTGGGTTCCTGGTCTTCCATTTGGGATCTTTCATCACTCCACTTCTGGGATGGACTTATAATGTATTTCGGCCATCGTATGACCCCTCTGACCTCACACATTAGGGGGCATCTGTTATAGCTTATTTTACCACTCTAGGTGAATCACACTTCTATGGCCTTGCCTTGTCCCTCTGTAGACTCCTTAGACCCCTTGGACCATTTTTTGTCCTTTGATGTTTCCTAGACCATCCCTATAAACATGTGAAAATTGATACACGTGACTTTTAAACCCCTAATCGCGTACATCGCGATGTGTACAAAATCCAAATCCTTTTGGAGTTTTCCTTGACATGGATTCGACTCACTTGTCTCCTAGCCTTCCATATGCCTTGAGATCGCTCGGATTTGACCTTTCATTACCCCTTTGAAAAGCTATATAAGGAACTCTTTGGATACATTGAAGGCATAAGAGAATTGAGAGCAAAGAAACTATAGTCCATTATTGCAAGAACTTATGCTTGAGTCTGCATCCCTTTGTCCATTGGAGCACTTTTGTGTTCTTCCCAAGCTTGCCTTTTGTTTGTGAGCTTGTTATCAAGAGATGGAGGATTGAGGTGATGGAGGCCCAAGTGGGGGATTCAGTTTCTCCTATTCGTGAACGTGCCGATAGAAGTTGTATTAAATGTAATCTCTAATTTTATATTAATAGAAATATATTTTCCTATCCAATAATGTATGTTTGAATGAATATTTTATCCATGGATGATTTCAAATGATTATACATTTTTGATTATATATGCTAGAACATATCTAACACCCATATATATAGTATTCTTGTCTTGTTTACTTGTTGTTGAGGAAGTGATTCATCAATTCAAGCTGAAGTTGGAAAACTCAACGGGGATCTACTTCAACCATCCGAAATAAGGTACGAGGTCTAATCCTTTAGTGTTAGATATTTGATTTCTATTGCATATTGGAAAGGATTGATTTCTGGAATCAAGCTCTCTGTTGTGGTACCCCAAGCCATAGGAATTTCTCTCTGTAACAAATACCTTCCCTGACACCCCCGATGCTAGTAGAGGGTGCAGTCCCTGCTGACTAATGCACAGTAGATCATCCAGAAGAATGGTGTTATCAGCCAAAATGACACTTCTCTGTCTGAGTGCTAACATTCATCATGTCGGTACACAAAAATGCAAATGGTATTGAACTGGCGAAAGAACTATATATGTGCATGACTTTTAATGAATTATCCTTACACTAGCTCTATATAGTTTTATTCTAAGCTTTGGGTTGCATACATGGCTATGTGCATTACAAATCGCATGTCATACGTGAGTATGTGCATTGCAACCTGCGTATACGTTGCATACATGAGTTCCCTTTGAGAAACCCATGTGTCATATGTGCCTTGGCTATATTAATACTCGTGTATACCTTGATTCAACCTTAAAGAATATAAATCATGATTAGATGAGATTAGTTGGACCTTAATCCATAACTATCCCAATTGTCTCGACCATCCTAACCTTCGAATCCTCTTTATTTCCCAAAGTATAAATAGAGGCCTTCGGATGGGGCTAATCATTAAATTTTTGAAGAGAAAATTTATGTTGGTGGTATACCTTCAGAGTCTTGGAGCAGAAGAACTCAGAGTCCTCAGTTGCAAAGGAGTCCTTGTGTCAGAAGCTAGGTTGTATTGTTACCTATTCACTATTTGTTAATAAAGAGAATTCTTCTTCCAATCTTGTATTGTGTTTATCTCATGGATATTAGTTTAATGAATATGTTTAATTATATCATTTATGTGCTTTTTATCTAACCTCTAATGTATATATATATATATATGAGATATTGCCTGAAGAATTGGCTCTTTGCAGGTGAAGAGAAGCATCCTTAGAACCTTTGGAGAAGATTGGAGCGAGAGAAGATCAATCTTAAATTAACCATCATAAAATGAGTAATCAAAGACCTATTCCTATTCTCATCCCATTTTCTGTAAAAGTTGATTGTCTGCAAGTCTAATAGTAAGTTGGTAACCCTAGACCCTAGGTTACAAGGGTGTATTGTATTGTACAACAGAACTGGTGACTCCACTTGGGAGTAGTCCAACATACTATGGGTTCATCCTGTAGATGATTTACCAGTCTTTGTTTTTATTCTATATTTTGAGTGTGGTCCTTTTTATCTTGCTTTCGATTTATAGTGTGGTGTGCCCAGAAGCCTTTACTAGTTCTTTTTCTTTAAAAAAAAATTAGTTATATACGAGGGTTTCTGTGGTCCACAGTCGCGTATAATACCTTGTATATGTGGGTTTCTCTATAAGATAGTCGTGTATCATACGTAGGTTTCCTACAAACAGAGTCGTGTATATCCTATAGTAGTAAACAAATTGGATAGGTTTTTCTTTTCCCTATCTTCTTTCATTTTTTTTTTGTTGGGAAGTCTTCTGTTACTGGCATTGCTCTGTGAGCCTGAAGTCTTGTGTGTCACATTGGTTGCTTGTTTTCAATCTTTTGGGTCTTTTCGTTTGAATTTCCTTCATTTTGTGATCTGAAGTTGTTCCTCCTGCTTGGTTTATAAGTTCAATGCTTTTTGTCTAGGTTAGTGTTCATGGATTTAGATACTTTATACTCTGTGCTACATTTTGTGGTGTTAGTTTGTCGCTTATTCTTTTGTGAATCTAGTGGAATTTTTGGGTTCAATAGTTTCCCCAAGTCAGTTTTTTTTCTGATTCTTCTTCATGTTTGGTTGAAGTAGGTCATTTTGGGTCCTTCATACTTCATGTCACTTATTATATGCTTTGATTATTCAAAATTGCTCAAAATTCACATTTAGGTGCATTATAGTTTTTGAAGAATTTGAAAAAGTGAAGAAAAAACATTTTATACTTTTGCATTTAGTTGCATTTAGGCATTTTCTTTTCGGTATTTTTCAAATAAAATTTCAAAAACTATAAAACGAAGTCTTGGTTTTCTCGCATTTAGTTTCATTTTCATTAGTTTATATTTGCGAAAAGAAAAGTAAATTTGGTTTAAGTAGTTATAATTTACTTTGCAATTTGCTTTATACATCATTTTACTTTTTCTTATCGAGTCCATAGCACCATAGTATTTCACTCCATGTACCTTCTCACTAAAAAAACCTTTTAAAATGAATGATATAATTTAAAAATTATTAGTAAGAATTATTTTATAGGCTCATACACCAACTAGATTAGGCTGGACTTGTGGAATAGGGAGATTTAACTCTCCACAAGTGTTTAAATGCAGACGCAGATAGCCAATTAATAGGTAAACCCTCTTCTATGTTGATTGTATCTAGGAAGCTCCTCTCAAACAGGATTTAAGCATGATTCCACGTGGAGTCTTGCACTGAGGAGATAACCCTCTCATTCCTTGTTAAAGCATAGGCCAAGGTTTTTGCGCATCTGGGGACTTCTGTCAATACCACCCTCCCGGCCTCGTGTAGTGCCGGTGTTGATAGGGTTTCGAGCTTTGATACCCTGCCCATGTGTACGAACCAGGCTTGTGACTGTCCCCCAAATTTTCATTATAGTTGAGGTAGCCTTTAGTCTCGTTGACATATAGGGTTCATACACACATACACCAGAAGACTATTTCTGGTTGATCTTGGACAGGCTTAGAAGGTAATTTCAATAGAAGGTGTGGGAGGGCTATTTCTGGTTGACATTGGACTTCCTTCACTTTTTCCTAAGAACATCTATAGAGATGCCAAGTAACTGTCTCTGAGCTTTCTTCTAGAAAGCATATCTTATACCCTGCGTCCGTTGTGGCTTTAGGAAAGTTTGTAGTGATTTTTGTTTGGTTTGATTGTGTTTAGATGACCTTAGGGTGTGTGAAGAGTTAGTTTTCAATCATGGAGGATAAACCTCTCAAAAGGTAAAGAACATTGCAAAACCTTCCACCATTTACTACAGTGCATCGTCCACTGCCCCCTCAAAGGAGGAGATTAGACACATTCGGTTATTTTGAACCGATAGGAATTAGTGAAGTTCCAAGTTAATCGAAACTTAGGACAAACCAGATTGATACAAACAAAGTAGAGATAGAAGACTTGCAGGATGACGAGTTTGCAAGAAAATTTGATTCACCTCTTACTGGACTAAATGATCCTGTGATTGCCTAGGTTCGTCCTTTCAATTCACCTGTGATTGGTGTTCTTGTAAGTAGACTTATGGCTAGTTCAAGAGAGAGTCCACTACCACCATGTCAGCTATTTTGACTGAAAGAGTTCCACCTCCCCTAGTTGGTGCTCCTAGAACAAATATACCTGCTACTTCCTTAAATCCAGATAGTAGAGTGGTTCAACAACTGCCTTCCACAAATGTAGTAGGAAATTTTCGTCGGGTGGTCAATGGAATTCCCAGTGCACCTTCTGCTTCACCCTCGTTTGCATACACTACCCATAGTAGTCCTGTTGGATCCTCCTCATTTGTCAAGATTTTTTCATGGAATGGGAGGCACATTCCCCCATCCACTCCGTATGTAGGCCCCACACCTGCATATGTAGGGATGCCGTTTGGAAATACTAACTCTTATGGTCAAGGTTTCTAGACACTAGTTTCATCTCCTTTCATGAGCTCTCCTTTCTCACTTTTTAGCAGATGGATACCTACTCCTATTTTCCAAACTCTAGTTTCAACTGGAGTAGCTCAAACCACATACACAGCACCACATATGAATAATCCACTGGCTTATGGATGGAATCCTTGTCAAGGTAGTCTAACTACTTCGAAACCGGTAGCTCAGGGAAACCCTGCATTTACATTTGGAACCCGGTGAGAAAGTCCTTCTACTTCCCAAGCTTGTACTTTTTAGGCTCCTATTAGGCTAAAAATCCCTTTCCTGGAAACTTTAAATTTGCCATATTTGTCCAAGTTAATGAATGTTCTGGTGAAACATGATGCCACTTGGACACCCATCCCTACCAAGTTACCCTTGGTTTTTTCAAAATTCAAAGGAAAAGTTGGTGAAGACCTAGGGGCTCATATCACCACCTTTGACTTGTGGTACTCTTCCAACTCATTGAACGATCACACCATTCAGTTGAGATTGTTCCAAAGAACTCTCACTAGTGTCACAACAAAGTGGTACATTGAATTGCCCTCTACTGCATTTGATAATTTCTGGGACTTAGCTAATGTGTTCCTTAACCATTTCCAAATTCCTGTCCAGTATGATGCCAGCATAGAATTATTTTCCACCTTTCGGCAGGACAAAGCTACTCACATTTCGGATCACATCCAAGAGTAGGGAAGGCGAAAGAGGCTCATTAATGCAACTATCCCTCTTGATTTTTTGTTAGAATGGTTTCTTAAGTCCTTATTACCATATATATCTAAGGATGTATCCACGTAGGGAGTAAATAATGAGGAAGAGGCTATCCTCAGGGACCAACAGTTAGATTTGATATACTCTCAGTCTAGGATTCTATAGTAAATCATCCCTGATGCGTCACGGCCAACACATATTGTCAAGAAACCTAATCCTGGACCCCATGTTGATGGCATGGTTGGTTTAGTTAAATCTACCACTATATAGTGTTTAGAAAAAAAAATCCATGAGTTGTGTCCGTGAAACAGTCTACAGTGGAGGCAGCAAAGGGTGCCCCCCCATCCCAAACTACAAACATTTTTTCCGAAAGGGAAATCAACATCCCAATGGGAAAATGAAAAAGGGGAAGAAAGGTGAGGGAAATAAAAACAATCCAAAACCCACAAATAATGCTGATGGGGGGAAAAAAGAGAAGAAGAAAGTAAAATTTACGTGCAAGTTGTGCCAACAGGATCACCTGACCCATCAATTTCCTCTTATGGATCAAGCTCAAAAGCTTCACAAAAGTCAACAACCTGCTATCCTAAAGGATCCATTTCCCCAAGGACAGAATACAGCTTGAGCTTCTAATGTAGTAGGGGACACTGCTAATGCCCCTGACCAAAATTATATCAACATGGTTCGATTCGAGACATTACTCTAGACTAGAAACTATCTGATATTACGTAATACCCATGAAAAGATCTGATAAAGGCTATATGATCGAATTATGGCCATGATTCTAGAAAGGCAAAACAACGCACATCCTTATTGAATAAGATCTTTGAAATTCTTTTCCTTTTTGCAATTTATAAAGACTTTGTCAAACCTTACTTGGTGTAACTTATTAAATAAGACCATATCAATAAATATCTTTGAAATTATTTTCCTTTTTGCAATTTATCAAGGCTTTATCAAACCCTACTTGGTGTAAGCTAAACTCTATAACATTTGCACTTAAAGTCTTGTAAGTTTTTTTGTTAAAATGTAGTTAAAATTGTTCAAAAAGTTGTTTTCAATGATTAGAGATCCATAAACTGAGTGTCTGAAAGGTAATCGAGAGTTCTGAATCCATTTCTACCTGAAAATTTGCAATTTTAATACTAACAATCTCGTTTTCAACAACAAATTCAGGGCAAACTTGCCTGAAAAGATGCAAATGTTCTACAGATTAGCCAACTCCTACTCTGCATCTCTACCCTTTTAGTCATTGCATGATTCGGAAAAAAAGTGGGATTTTCATCTTAATATATTATAATAAAAGGCTTACGATTAGGATTATAATATATTATATGTGTATATATATAATTAAATATATTAAATAATTGTATAAATATAACTTACTTAAACGATAAAAGGCTTATGATTAAGATTCTAATATATTATATTTTATATATAAAATAAAATATATTTTGGATGGTGAGCAATAATGAATCCATAAAATAAAAAATATTTTTTTAGTTAAAAATTAAATAAATAATTTTCTAATACAACACTATACAATCTCTTGACAATCATGAACCTAGAAAACATGAAATTTGACCAGATCCGAAATATCGTCATGATCCATTGTTGCAAAGGTATCTAAGCTGGTGGCCTTCTATTTCGATACAACCTCTTAATTTCTACAAATATTTTGTCGCTAGTCGACAGGAAGAAAATTCCAGATTTATGAGTATCACATTTTCCGTGATACCGAATAAGAGGAGAAAGTGGTCACATACTGAGAGAATAAAAACTTGGATGACACGGCAGCTGGTTTCGCCGATAGACGTTCTAGGATAAAATTTGACGTTCAAAATTTCCCACATGTAACATTTTGAAAGTCAAATATGGTACAATGAAGTTATGGGAAAAAGTAGTTGGGGACTTGTTGCATTAAGGGGCTTTTTCTAAGGTTATCGTCGACCCCAATTGTCTGCCCAGTTATTGTAGGAGTGTAAGAAGAAGCACTATTTTTTCCCTCTTTTAATCTTCACTTTAGTTTTTTATTTCTTGAACTTCCTAAACACTTCATCCTTGGATTTCCTGGTGTATAACCAAATAAACCAGGAAAAAGAATCAGTAAAGGTGATAACAAACTAAGCTCCCCAATCAATTTCATGTTGAAAGAGATGTGTAATTTTGTTATTATCTTGGTACTGTAATAAATTAATAAAATATTAAGTAAATAAAATTTTACAATATCAACTTTAACTAAATGTTAAGAGTGAAGTTGAAAGGAAACACTTCTATAAAATAATAAAAGATTTAGTAAATAAACATTTTATAATGTGAGTCTTAACATAAACTTTAAAATCCAAAAAATATATATTTTAATTAATTAAAACAAAAAAAAGAAACTTATATACTTCTTACTATGTGAGTGATAGTTGGCTCATCATTAAACCATGATTTATATATGGGAGATTTGAGCACATACTAGAGATTTACATATTAAACCGCTATAGATCTATCTTAACTCCATAGCTACACAAGATTAGAGGGATTGAATCCCTTGAATTCCAAACTAAAGTGGATAGTTTAAGGAAAAGTTTGTAGCTTTAGGGATTTGTTGGATCTACACATCATAATTACGGTCATCAACCATGCTTGATATGTGTTATGACTTAATTAAACATAAGCACGTTTACATATAGTTATAATAGTATATACTTTTCTATTTCATTGTTTATTAGGTTAGAGATTTATGAAAAAAATTCTTTTAATTCAGAAAGTTATTGTAATGCCCCCCACTATGATTCCATTTCTATTCTGAACATGATTTTGATATACATCTTAATACAATAATAAATATATGGTATGATCCATATTATTAGAATATCTATGAGGTGCGGCGCATGCTATCCACATGTCCACACCTCATACAAATGCACTAGTATGCTTGTTTACTTATATATATGTATTAATGATGCTTACATGGAATCATTGATCATGTGGATTATAATTAAAGATAGGAAATTAATGTTATATATTGTAAAAGTGTGTAATGACTTAAGAATAATAAATAAGGTCCATTGCGGAAAGATGAAGAATCTTTTATATCCAATTAATGTTTTGAAAAACACGTATTAGTTATAGAAATTCACAACACATACATGTTACTTAATTCTAGGAATGGACATGCCTAGAGAAGCCAACTACGATGCCCCAAAGGATAGGATTACAAAACATGTGCACATTTTGTGACGACTAAAATGCATGCATGTTTTCTAAAGCATGATTTATTCCTCCAAATCGGCTCGTGACCCCATTCTTTATTTTAGAGTTTGTTCTTATGTATTTCAGCAGGAAACCAAGGAAAAACATGGACACAATTTCCACAACTAGGGTCATCCTCAATGAATTTTGCCCCAACCATAGATAAACATTCTCCCCTTTTTCTATTGTCATTCAATTGATATGCTCAATCAACATAAAAAAACCCTACATTTAACTCTAAAAGATCACACAATAAGCAAACAAAATCACAAACGAAGTAATTGAACCAACAAAAGAATTGTACATTGAAAGAAAATATTGTTTATTTGTGAGAGGGTTTGTTGTTTCTGTGAGAGAACCAACATGAATCCATTATATTTATTTAGGTATTGTTAAAATGGGAAAAATACTCCTAATTTTCCTTGTAGTGGATTGATGTATAAACTCCCTAATTTGTCCGTTTATACTTGAAAACTTTCATTTGAAGGGTGTGTGTGAAAGTTATAATTTTTTTTCAAAAGAAATATTGGAAACTTAGGGATCCTCTTTATGACTCACATGCACCTATATGATTCCTTTGTTGGAAGACTCTACACACTTCATAGAATTTTAAACTTGATTTTACAAAAATAGTATGCAATTTCCCATAGTTTAAGCTGGGGTATTGTTGGTATGCTTCTGTGTCAACCCAAGTTCAGATCCTTTGTTCTTCAATAAAACCTAAGCTAATAGCCCGACATAGAAGAAATCCATCAACAACACCTACGAGACGGATGAAGTCTCACACGATATATCTTATGGGAGCTTCCAAAACTAGGTTTTTGCAGTTAGTGAGTGGGATTTATTTATCACATCCTTATCAAGTGACTCGACTAAAACTGATAAATTGACTTATGTTTCATACATTTATTCAAGAAAGATAACCTGATCCATCAACATATATAATAGTATCTAACATAAAACATTAACATTAACTAATATTCCATACGATCATATCATTATATGTGTGACATAAATAGATAAGTTCATTTACAATAGATTGGCTAGACACATTCATATCATCTCATTCACAACAAATATGAATTTGACATAAACACAGATGTTAAATTCATACAAACACAATATTTTTAATATGGAAACCCATCCGGGAAAAACCAAAAAAGGTGCTTTTCATCTGGCATTAGAAATGGTTTAGCACCTTTCGTTTGCGCACTTAGCTTGTAGACTCTTCTTTAGATATTATTTACAATTCATGTATTCCTATCTCATCTCATGCTCTCTATTCTTTTGTTTATATCCATTTTCTTTCCCTTTTCCTCATTTTTAATCGTTGTCTATGAATAATGTTTGATTAAGGGATCTGCACACAGCTTGGATTGATGCTTTTCTACTTTTACACTTCTTGATTTAATCGTCGGCTGAATCTTAACTATCATTTGACATGCTATCTTTTGAATTTAACAAGTCCCATTACATCTAAAAATAGGCACTATCAACCCAATTTACAATCATGCTTTATTTTCAAAAGAAAACAATTAGTTTTACTAACTCATTACCAAAAATAGGCCGAAATCCCCATGTCAACCTGCTTTCTTCCTCTTCTATCACGGTCTTTGTTTGTCTTGCAACTGAAATATTCATCTTTATGAGCAAGGTTCTGGTTATACATTCTCATATTTTCCTAGGGCTAACACACTTCCGACACTAACATGTGGCTCATCCCAATCAACATTAATTTGAAATCTATTATCAAGCCACACTACTGTGAGATCTAGGTTGATGTGACCTTTCTATGAAAACCTTGAAAGATTTCAACAACCTGTTATGTTTCTTGTCACACCTCTTCTTGTACTGCCTTCAATTGTTTTAAACAAGCCTCAAAATGGATATTTTTTTGCGTTGTCATCCTTGTTGCACCTTCTCATGAATAGGTTGAATAATATCTGGAAAATTTTCCACTTATTCCTGTAACTCTATGACACGATCTATTATTTTCTATTGTTGTGTTCGAAAGCTTGCTTCATGCCATTGTAATCTCTTCATATAAGATTCATTGGTCATATTTTCTAATATTGGTAACTTCTTTAGTTCATTCTTAAGTTTATTAACATTTGTTTCAGCAATATGCAACTGCTATGTCACTTATTCCAACTCTGTGTCATCTATTAATGCTTCCCATGACTGAGAAACATGTTTGACTGCTTTGGCACAAAGTACCTATGCTTCCTCAATCTCATGCACAGACTCAATTGCTTCCGTTTAGTTCTCTTCTAGTACCTCTGGAGGTGTACTGGGTGTCATATTTGCTTCCAACTCCGCAACTTATTTATGGAGTTTCTCAGCTACCTCACCTATTTTGAAAATGTTTTCCTTAGAGAAAATATCTGGTGTGATTCCTTAATCCGTGAATTTTCTACAAGTGAGTGTGACAGACATATCCTTGTCTTACCTATCCTCCTACTACATTTTCACTTTCTTCTCTGTCTCCTTGATTGTTTTCTTCAGTGATGAAACAATTCTTTTTGATGTCTTGAGTTGTCCATATATTGCACGCTCTCTTGTTTTCATTTTTCCTATTGCAACATGTTGAATGGTATGTAGTCAGTACATTGGTACTGCAGAAACTACCAAGATGCTTGAACAATGCATTCATCTCCAACTTTCCTAAGTCAATTACTTGACCAACTACTTGAATCTTTTCTTGTGGGGGATTCGACAATGTCCCGACATGTTTCTCTATAGATGGGCTAGCTTGGTCTTGCGATGGAGTTGAATATGGTGTTTGTTTAACCACTACTCTAACTTCTTTTACTGTAGTACAAAATAGTTGGAGTAAATTGGTAATTTTTCTTAATAATTCTGTGTGTCTTGCATCCATATTATTGCAGCTCTCATTTTTTACTTATTCCATTCTGTCTTTATATGAGGTTATAATCACCATTGGTAAGATCAAAACATCCAGATGACTTGTCAACCTTCCTCTTATTACGATTCTTCCTAGACGTTTCTGAGCATTTTCTTTTATCCCCCAACAATGGATCTGTCGGGGTTGCACTGGATTCATTTTTACTATTGGAGAGAGAACTTCCTCCAGCTGATGGATCTCCTCCTCGATTTTAATTATGCTTCACTTGTGGGTCATCCTATCACGTCTCTAATTATACAAAGATTTGATCCTCTATGACATGTACTCTACATTCTTCAAGCCAGTCCTGAATAATTGATTCAATTTCCTAAGTGGATAGATGCAATTACATACCTAACAACTAGTTATGAATGTATTTTCATGACTGCAAAAATATATCGTGCACCCTAACCAAAAATATTATAATGTTTTGAAACCGCTTGATTGTTTCCTCTGTTATTCTGGACTGTTTCTTAATAAAATATTTAAGTTCCTCTCCTTATAGATAAAACTCAAAATTATTATCCCTTTATCACTATGGATTCTCCTTGTCAAAAAATATATTCTATCATCTGGCTCCTCGACACGGTACAGGGACATCTACCCCTTAGTAGTCTAGTGTTTCTTCCCATACGACAAATGAAATTAAAGTAAACAACCGTGAATAATTAAAGGGGTTAGTTTTATCTTGTGCATATGTGACATCATCTAGTAAATCATTCAACAAATATGTCACCTAGTTCATCTAGACGCTTGATGTGCAATACTATTCAGCAACAATTTTTCCTACGGGGAACTTGTTTGGTCGAATCTTTCACAACAACTTGTTGGATAAAAACTTGGCTACAAATCAAACAACAGTGTAATTTATAGAGGTGATGGAAAAGAATCTCTTATCTCTCGTCATATCATACTTCTCCTTCATTCTGTTGGTTAGAGTTGTGTCCTAGTATTTTCCAGCGATAAAGGGAATTGGGTCGAATCCTACAACATGAAGTACTATAATGGATGCTTTGAGATAAAGATATACTAAGATTTTCTTATCGATCCATACAAATCCTCCCTGAAAAAACACGAGAAGTCACGCATACATTGAATTTTGTTGTGCGACCAAAATGGGGGATGTGTATTAGTGACAGTAACCCAAATTTATCTAATCATCTCGCCCACTCCATCAGGACTATCTGAATGGGTCCAATCTTATTCTCTCTGAAAGTAGTCATATATATTTCCATTTCAAGTTCTGGGAACTTCCGTAGGTCATGGTTGATGAATCTCATTTTCTCCAAGTTGGGAATAATATTCGTTGTCACCCGAACTCCTTTTGGTCTGGACGATGTTACTAACTGAAACTTTCGATTCTTTTGAAAAGTATTTTTTGGTGATTATGATGGCCTCAATGGAACATGATCAAGAAATATGGATGTCGACAATGGTGCTTCATCATCAGGTGGAGGTGTTATCGTTGTTTGATTGTGACTGGTTCCATGTCTAGATCATTTCTTCCTTGATGGGTCGGGTGGCTCTGGCCATAAAACAATGTATGGAATCAGTGGTAACTGTGAAATAGATTTTGTATTCACTTTCATGGTGGGTGTGGGTGATGGAATTGCAATGCCTGATTTTTTAGTACTTGTGCTGGAATCGAAAATGACCATTCTCTCGGAAAACAAATTCGGCTCAAACAGTTGCAGGCCCATAGTTTAGTGCATAATTTCTAATCTATCGCATGTAATGGAATGACCAAGATTCAACGTGAATATGAAATGTGTTTATACATTCACTGAGTCATTCACTTGTACAATCTTGCAATAAATAGAGAAGGTGGCGACGAGTTCTGTAACATGGAGAAATATTTCTAATCATTTCACAGAAACCATCAATCAAACGATCACTTTTCCTATTAGTTCAATGATAGTTATTGTGTATTAATGGTTTAAGTGACCAACAATCATGCAGTTAAAATCTCTCGTGACCTCAAATTAACTGCTATCTCACTGTCATTTGTGACCACAATTCCATTATGTGATAGAAAATATTATCTTGCAAGAAACATATAGTCTGTGATAATAGTTCTTTTCCTATGGCACACATATTGTTTACGACAACTTTTCTTCTTTTGTGACATAAAGTATCATGTGCAACAAATCCATGGTCTACGACAACACTCTGTACTTTTCGATATAAGTTTTTCTTTTTACAACACAATCATAAGATTGTGAAAAACACTCATAAACGTGTAGAAATAGCACTCATAAAAAAAACTTATAATATTTTTTTAACTATCAGTCAACCAAAATGCGGTTATCCTAGTCAGGATTTAGATGGATTCCATTTAGTAACCCTTTGAAGGGTGTACCATCTAATTTGTGCAATTGAAATTCTCCTCCTTTAGTGATCTAAATGACAATATATAGTCCAAACCAATTTGTTTTAAGCTTATCAGGATGCTTCAAAAGCTTATTCTCATCAAGGAGAACAAGATCTCCACCCTAGAACTTGTTACACTTAATATTCTTGTCATGCCAATATTTCCATCTCTCCTTCTCAACATCCAGATGATATCCTGTTACAAATCGATCTTGTTCTAACCATACTAGCTACACCAATATATTTTTGACAGAAATTGGTCATTTTAGTGACCAAAGCTATCCCTAGACTAGGTATCGTATATACCATTGACATGACAACCTCTTGTCCATAAACTAGTGTTAATGGAGTATGTCATGTCAACATTTTATAGGTAGCCCGATAGGCCCATAGTACCAAAAATATGTTCTAATCCCAATCATCTCTTTGAAAATTATATATCTTCATAAATGCATTCTCTAGAATCTTATTGAATGCATCAACAACACCATTCGCATGTGGATGATATGGTTTTGTCTTTTGGTGCTGAATTTAAAATTCCTCAATTATTTTTTCAATCAATTGATTGAATAAATGTGTTCCTTTATCACTTATCAAAATTTTTGGACATCCAAATCATGTCACTACATGGTTGAACAAAAAAATGGCAGCAATCATAGTAGTATGATCCTTTATTGGCACTACTTCATCCCATCTAGTTAAGTAGTTTGTTAGTAGTAATAATGTAATGTGAACCTGTACTTTTTCTCATGGATTAATTGGTCAAACAAAATCAACAACGCATTTTTCAAATTCCTATAAAGTCACCTGACATAATAACGACATCTCATCTCGTTGCGACAAATTTGCAATCCTTTGGAAGATATCACAGCTGCGACAATAATATTGAGCATCTGCATGCATAGTAATACACCACAATCATGCTTATAATATCTTATTTATTGTCTATATTCTTGTGTAATGACATCCAGTGGCACCAGCATGTTCTTAATTCAATACCATTGCTCGGTCATGTTCCAAAAAACAACAATGAATAATTTCATCTGGTCCCATTTTATATAATTGTCGAATGATCAACTAAAAATATGCAACCCTTACAACTAATTGTTTATTTTGTGTTGTAGTGAATCTTGTTGGTCCATATACCATATTTAATAGATGTAAATATCTCAGTAGTGATCATCAAACATTTTAATCACAAACAATTGTGCATTAAGAAGAATATCATTGACATTACCATACTCTTCTCCACTTTCTATCGTTTATAGATAGCCTCGTCCACAATTTAGTCAACCCAGGTTAACAATAATATCAAATTCAAATTATTGGAAGAGGAGAATCCATCAACAAATATCCCCCTGCAACACTAGCTTATTAACCAAGTATTTTAATGTAGAATTATTTGTAAATATTTTTTAATATCATATACCATAGCTAGTCCTTCTCTTTCTATTGTGGTATAGTTATTCTTTGTCATTGACAATTTTCTACTAGCAAATGTGATGGGATGATCAATAGAACCTTTTCCTGGATGCATAAGTACAACACCCAGCATACCTGATGACACATCGACATGCACATGAAAGTATTTATTCTAGTCTGGAAAGACCAATATGGGTGTTTTAACCATTTTGTTTTTAAGAACATCAAGAATCTCTTGATATTGTTCCATCCACTAAAACTTAACATCCTTCTTAAATAATTTCTCCATAGGAGTAGTCACCTTTTCATAAACTATGATAATTTTCTGATAGTATCCCGTATGTCCCAAAGTAGTTCTTAACTATTTTTTTGGCAAGGTGGTACTAGGTCAACAATAATCACAATCTTAGAAGAATCCACCAATATACCATCACGACAAAACACACGAGCCAGTATAATTCCAAAAGGGGAACATAAAAGTAAACTTCTTTAGATTAAAGGGAAATATGGAACTGTCGACATCGTTCTAGCATCCTTCAAAGACTCTCAATATTATCTTTTATTATCCCAAATACCATCTAGTCATCAAACTATACCTCAAGAAATTTATGAATGAAGTCTTTAAAGGAATTGACAACTATCCCATAAAAGATAGAAGGAGCATTCTTGAGTCCAAAAGGAATTACTTTATACTGGAAACATCTTCCTTTGCAATCCTAATATGATGATAACTAGAGGAACTGTCAGTAAATGAATATATTTATTTCCCTCTGATGATTTCCAATACTTCATCTGTAAATGAGGTCAGAAATGGGTCGTGTAGTAGGAAATCATTCAACTTCCTTAGTTCGACACAGATACACACTTCACCAATAGTTTCCTTATCTTTTACTACCATAGGGGTAATACATCCAGATTCTTCAATAGGTTCTATAATGTCTACATCTGACATTCTTTCTAAATTTGTCTTAACTTTTTCTTTCTACCTTGGATTGAGTCGACATGGATGTTGTTGGACAAGATTTGCGTCGGGCTTCAATGGAATGTTCATTTCGCCAAGATATCCAAAAATACCCTTCATTTCTAAGAATTTAGTGGGGAAAGGCCTTGGAATTCATGAACTAGGTATGTAATCATCATGACAGTCTCATCATCCTAGTAGTCCCCGATATTAGAAAACTTCAAGATCTATGGAGAACCAATATTCACTTTCTTTATTTTCAAACGATTGATAAACTTGTCACTCGATACACCTGATCCTTCCACCACGTGAGTACCTTTAGACCCAACAATATTTGTGTCACATGGTTCATCATAATCAGGTTCACCTATTACATTATAAAATTCCATCCAATGTTAGACTATCACATTGTTCTGATAGAATATTATCATCGACACAAGAATATCTTCAATAATCTTATTCTTCATTACTTGTAGAGAAACATCAATTGAAGGATGATCTTCAAAAAATTCCAATGTATGGGTGAAACTGGAAGCTATCTCTTCCCACACAATTGTTCCTTGTCATAGCTTGACTGATGTATACCATTTTCTTGGTCTCATGTCCAAAATATGTATAAAATGGTGGACCCATTCTTGTCATGAAAATGTCTCCCATGTCACACGATAATACTCAATATGTTCAATGGGATTAGTCAATCCTGTATATTTCGAACCAATATAGAGAATCTATTGTCTGAATCAAATTCCAACACTCTTCAACATTGTGATCATTCTGAAATAGTATTCTTATGTGCAACCCACCATCTTGCATGTGTAGCCTTCAATTGAAAATCAAGATCTAATAAGCGTTGAGGTTCTGTTATTTTTTCTTAAAAATATGTAAGAAAATATTCTAGCTTAGGAAAACCGTCATATGTAGGTAGATCACACACATCAATACTTACACATTGCATATACTTTGTAATTTTTTCACATTGTTGCATTGATACTTAGTGAAGTTGGTTTTGTCATATCTCCAAAGCTTCTCCTAGATTAGATGAGTAGGAGCTAATGCTTCTCCAACTAAGTTTTCCATTGATTGTCAGATTCACATAATCATCCATCACAAAGGTAATATTGTATATATGGTCCATATATCCATCGTTTCCTTCTTTATTTACCTGCTCAACATAACTTTGTCCTTCTAGAGTATTAAGCGGTTAAACTACCCTTAGCTATGCATCTTCAAATGCTACTATCGTCTTCTTGAAATTGACAATAGTTTTTCTATCAATGCATCACTTGATCCAAAAAAGTGTAGGATATGAATTTTTCTCATCAACGATATTTATCACCTCAAAATTTATAAAAGTTATGAGTCCATCTATCTCTATAGGAGCCTGAGTTAGTCGACTGATAGGAAAAATATTCGATGGATTCGATACTCTTATCTTGATAGGAGATTGCAATAGTCATGCCTTTATTATATTTTCCCATGTTTGTCCAGTAATAATGATAACATTGGAACCCAATTCTAGAATAATATAATCCATATCGTAATCACCTATTTCGACAATGATTCTTAATTCACGACCAGATTTCAATATTTTCCCAATGTGGTTAACTCTACTTTCTAGTTCCACGTATACTTGAGGTTCTACTATTAAAGCTATTAGTTCTACTAGAAAAACATTATTTGTTATTAATGCTAAACAATATCTAAATAATTCTTTCAATTTACTACCCTTTTATGTTTTTTCTTATAAAATAGTAGGTTTAATCTTCGAGGTGCTTCCAATATCGGTCCTTCATTCGGTACAACAACAGAAGTTGACACTTGATTTGTATCGGGGAACTCCTGTTGAGTGTCCAAGAATACTTATTTTTCCTTTTGTACATCAAATTCCACCTTCTTTTGTTGTGTTGGTCGCACTCTTTTCTTTCCATATGGTGCTTCTTGATCTTATCCAGTCACAACACTTCCTCTTATCATGATGATAATATTAGGTTCCCTTGGTTTAACATAAATCTTCTATATGTTTGGATTAGCATTTTGAGGATGGTTCTAATTTCCCATGATTCTAGCTTGCAACTTAGAAATCAATTGTGGACATTCTTCAATAGTTTAATCCATTTCTTTACAGTACGAGAATGTCAATGTAGGTTTAGTGAAATGTCTAGGAAATTGTCTAGGATGTCCACAATTATGACAAATTACTTGGCCTCTTCCATGAACAAATCCTCCTCCTCGTCCTTGGCCTCTAAAAATTCCACCTCCTCTAGGTTGAGGATATTTTTCTTGAGTATATTGAGCATATGAGAATTATTCTTGAGCTTGCTCAGCTTGCATCTATTCATCATTCTTCATCATGTAGGTGTTGTTTGTCTTGTCCTGCAGTAATTGATATGATCTACAATATTTCTTGCGTGTCCCACTAATCGAGAGAATTGGAATATAAATTGGTTGGTGCGCTTATTATTTTTTGTAAATATAAAAATTCTTGTGATTGATGTCCTATGGTTTGACAAATTCTACACCAAGGAATCCCTTGTGTATTTATCATATTCAATGTGGATGATGCAAGATAGTTTGTGAAGGTTGGACAATAATATTTATGGTGGCCTTCAGCTCTACATCGTGTGTGCCAAAAGTTTCTCCAATACTTCCTTCCCTTTATTAATATCATGAAGTTGCAACATAAGGTTGGAAAGCGACAACTGTATCTGCATCATTCTTGCACTATTTTATTTGACCGGTGAAGCTTCCAACTTCTTCGAGAGCTCAATAAATTCACTTTATGATACAATATTTTGTTGCATTAGAGGAATAGAGATATGCAGTAATATTGCTGCAATAAACCATTCTTTATGTTGGACATCCTACAATTGAAAACTCAATATTTTAGGCATCAAAGTTTTGAATCTTTGGTCAATGTCCCAAACAAACTCCGTAGGAAAATTATTAATCTCTTTTATTTATGTAATGAACTACAACTCACATTTAGGATTCTCAAGATCATTTATCAATCCCATCTAGATTTGATCTAATGTCTTCTGATTGATACCTACTGGAACCACAAAGAATTTCATATACCAGTCCAATGCACGACCTCTAAAGGCTGTGATCATCTGAGCTTTCTTTATGGCCTCATCTTGGACCTATCACATGATCCATATTTCTTCACATAGAAACCAATATTGGTCAGGGTCCGCTAACCCATTCCCATTAAATAATATCATTCCAAACATTTTATTTACTCTTAGTATTTCTAAAATAGTAGAACTTCCTTGACTACTATTCTCACTATTAATTTTATTATGATTAACAAAACCCTTTGTTCATGTGTTTTTAGACCTTACCTCAGGTTTCTGGATATGTAAATGGGGTCACGAGTATGTCGTAATCGTGATCTATATCGAGTACCTCATATTCTTCTTTTTCATATATAAGTCGATATTCCTCTTCTTCATCACAAGATTCTATGTCGTGTTGAAACACTAACTCATAGTACTCTCTTTTGATCACACTACAACTTCATTTCCTTGTCATAGCCTTTCTTTTCTTTATTGACCAAAATATTCTTCCACTCCTTAGGATCACAATATTAGCCTCCTAATATATGATGTTAGGAACAATTTTGTAGTTAAACACATCATGTTTTCTTACACTTTAGAAAACATATCGTTTGACAAGTAGATGAATAAAGAGGGAGAACTAACTGTAGCTAAGATTGTGACAACAACCTACAAAACAATAAACAAAGAGGTGAGTTAAACACATGTTCTCATTATTAATGAGGTAATCTTACCCATTCTTGAGAAAATGTCAAAGTACATTATGGGATCATGACAATGTGTGTTAGAATAATCAATCGACAGTTACCCATATTTTACATTAATTAAATCATTTTTGTCTTATTCCTACATTCCTAGATTCATCACTATGCTAGTTGGCTTCCACCTACACCTAGAAGTCAGCATTCGCTAAAACTGGGTTGTGGAGCACTTTGGAATCATCCTAGAAACATTTTTAGCATGTTTTCTTTTATTCCTGGTTTGTAAAAGTGTAGTTCTGCTTTTTTTGAAAGCTTCCTTACTTTACAATAATTTTAAGGAAAAACGGAAAATCTAGTCTAGGATTAATTGCCTTGGTTTTTTCCCACGTCATCCTCCTTCCTTTTATCAAAACAAAAGCATGGATTTGATCTCTTTCCATCACTTATTATTTTTCCTATTTGATTTATCCAATTTGTGAGCATCTTCATATATTTGGAAAGTCTTTATTGCACCTATGGGGAATATGACTAGTTTTAGTAAGCATGCTTTTTGACCAATTCGAATAGAAACCTTATGATTTTGAATATCTAATGTAATTATATATTTTAGCAGCCTATTACTTCATATGGCTGGCTGATGTACACTTATTCAATACAGGATTAATTTATGCTCCAATTTCAATCTCCTTTTGTGTAAAGTTTCCATGTTTGATTAGCAATTTTGTGAGTGTAATTCTTCTATCACTTGGGTTCAATTTCCACATGGTATCAGAGCCTTTGTAGATTGATTTATCTCCTTCCAAATTTTTATTTGAGGTTCAACATCACTCGCTGGGAGAACATTCTGCTGAATGAAGGGCACAGTTGCTGAGATATGGACCAATATCAAAGGATCATCTTGAATCCATTCAATTTCTTCGAATGGAAAGCTCAGACGGAGATATTGTTAAGAGAGAAAGGTCTCTACAGGTTTTCCATGGAAAATGAGGTGGAGCCCAATGCAGCTGCAAATAAAATTAAATGGCACAATAGGAGGGATGACGCCTATGGTCTTTTGTGCTTGAGAATTTCACGATGCCTCCTCTTTCATCTTGATTCATTGACATCACCTAATGAGGTTTGGGAGAATATTTCAGAGACTTTTATAAAGACAGATGATATGAGAGGAAATCAAATCAAGAATGAATTGATCTCCTTGAGTCCCAGTACCTTATAATCATTGCAACACTACTTTTCCAAGTTTAAGTCCCTTGTTTTGCAGCTAAAACAGCGTGGGATTGAAAAGAAGGAATAGCAACTAGTCTTGACCATAATCTCAAATCTTGTTCCTAACTATTCGGTGTTTTTTTTAACTTCCATGCCACCAAATTGAGATCTTGAACTTGGAATATTCCTAATCTTGCTGAGTTCATGGAACCCCTCACCCAAGAGCAAGATAAATTGGTAATAATAGGCACCATCAAACCTTCCAAAGGCCAAGCTTTGGTTGTTGTATATTCAAAGGTGGATTCAAAAATAAAGAAAAAATATAAAAATCCACCTGAGCAAAAGAGAGGCGAGTCAAAGTCCTAAGTGGAGCCCTCGGGCTCCAAGAAGAACTTCCAGAAGAAGAAGAACAAAGGAGAAATGAGAAAGTGGACATACTAGAGTAAGGGCTATCATCCTGAGAGCTCTTTTATGAAAAATGAAATTGACATGTTCACCCAACTCCTAGAGAAGAACGTCTCCCTTCCTGATTGCTCAAATAAGAGGGAAGGAGGATCAAATTTAGAAGACAAGGAGAGAGTACATGCTTTGGTTATTGGCACCTCAAGCTTACCTAGCTTCATCATTTATTCTGGAGCTTCCAAACATATGGTTTTGACAAGGTAGGTATTCTCCTCTATTGACATGTCGAAAGGTCCACCAATATTTTTGGGAGATAACTCTCTGACTGACAGTGTGGGGAAGGGTAGGATTGATATTGACCATTGTAATTTCAATAATGTGTTGTATGTTCTAGGTATTGCCTCTAATATCCTGTCAATGTATCAGATGAATCACACTAGGTCTCCAAAGAAAGTCATATTCTCCCCCAATGAAGTTGAAATCGTAGATATTTTGAATGTTAAAGTAATAGTAAAAGGTGTTTTGGATCACACTTTGAAGGTATACAAGTTTTCTCATTTTCTACCATACTCAAACCCCTATTCTCTTCTCACCCTTTCTAACGAGGAAAGAAAGATTTGGCATGAGATATTTGGGGCCATCTTAACTATAAGTATCTTTCAGATTTTAGTGACAAAGATATGGTCATAGGGTTACCAAATATTAAGTTTTGTAAGGGAGTCTGTCAAGGTTGTATCCTACGAAAACACCTAGAGCACAAATATGAGAGAGCTAGTCATGAGAGAACCTCTGCACCCCTTAAGTTAATCCACAATGAAGTTTATGGTCCATTCACTCATATGTCCATGATTCAATCCAAATATGAAATAACCTTCATAGATTACTTTTCTAGGTATTGTTGGGTCTACTTCCTAAAGCACAAGTCTAAAATTTTTTACCTCTTCAAGGTCTTTGGAGCCTTGGTTGAGAACCAGTCAGGGCAGAGAATCAACATCCTCAGATATGACAATGGTGGTGAGTATGTCAAGTATGAGTTCATCCATTATTATAAATATGCAAGTATACAAATTAAACATTCTATTCCTTACACACCACAACAAAATGGTGTTGCTGAGAGAAAGAACAGATCACTCAAGAAGATGGAAACTTGCATGATGGAGGCTAAAAGATTTGCCACCAAAGTTTTCAGTCAAGGCTATAAACTATACATCCTATATCCAAAAAAAGGTTCCACATAATCACTTGGATGGTATTACTCCTTTTGAATCTTGGAGTGGGCACAAGCCAAATGTGACCCATTTCAGGATTTTTGGCTCAAAGGCTTGGGCTAAATTTCCAACTGAAAAGAGGAAGGATTTGCAACCCCAAAGCCAAGAGTTCCTATTTGTTGGGTATTATAAATATTCAAAAGGGTACAATCTGATCAACTTGATCTCTATCAAAGTGTTCAGTTTGAAGAAGAGTCTTTAGCAGCAGTTGAAGTTGGAGAGTCCTCTTCACCACCATAACCACTAATTGTAAGTGAAGAGACTAATGAGTTTTCCAATTCTGATATGTCTGATAATGATGATTTAATTGCATATCCTAACAGCCCTACAAGAAAAAAATGGGCACCAAGGACCATTCATGCAGCTGGGGAACTAGGTGGGAATCCTAGTGACCTAGGAGGACTAGATCTCAATTTGAGAGTGCCCTTTGTGTGAAAGATCCACTCTTTGTTGAGAAGTGTTATTTAATGTTTGAATATGATTCTCAGACATATGAATATGCATCACATTATCCAATATGGAAAAAATCCATGAAAGAAGAATTAAGCTCGCTCCAGAATAACAACACATTGGAACTAGTTGATTCCCCCCCAGGGAGAAAGCTAGTAAAGTAATTAGAGGAAATTTGGGATCTAAAATCGGCCTTATAAGAAAATGTGCCAAAATAAGTTTTTGTGAGTTGGAATTCAAGAACCAATAGAATTTCAATAAAATAATTCAACCATAATGGTTGAATTGACATATTTGTCATTAAAAGAAACTACTTTTTTTGTTCGTATTTTTGACATATCTCATTGTGTTTTTACTCAAATTTCGATCGGGAGAGCTCGTTGGATGCGGATTTTGATTCTGCATCCAACGAGTAGCCACACTACATACTTTTGACGGACCCCGCTACCCCAAAAACAAGAAATACCTAAAAAAACATGATGATGATTGCATAAGGACCAATTAGTTGGTCATGTAAGAAGTAGAGTTCCATAGCACTCTCATCTACAAAGACAAAGTACAAAGGAGTTGTGAATGCAGCTACTCAATGTTTGTGGTTGTAGGGGATACTTGGGGAATGTGGTTTCGAATCAGATTTTTCAATATTAATCTATTGTGACAATCAAATAACCATTCGAATATCCACTGATCTAGTTCAAATATAGAGAACCAAGCACATTAAGATCCAAATGTACTATATCAGGGAGCTTGTGCATGATGGTACCATTTCTCTACTCTATTGCGCATCCTTAGAGCAAGTAGTAGATATCTTCACGAAATATTTTTGTGAGAATACCTTCAGTAATCTAAAATCACTGCTGGGGATTGTTGATCATGTGGAGAAGTATGATTTATAACAATATTTCCCAAATTTTGTTTCTTGTCCATGTTTAAGGGAGGACTTTCCCACTGGGTTTTTTCCTCTTTACTTGGTTGTATGGACATGTAGTATGTAAAGGGTGACTAAGGCTTGCTACTAGGCCCTATAGTTTTCTGATATTTACTCATAAAGTTAGGATTAAGGGGGGTGTTAGAATAATCAACCCATAGTTACCCATATTTGACATTAATTAAATCATTTTTGTCTTATTCCTATATTCCTAGATTCCTCACTATGCTAGTTGGCTTGCACATGCACCTACAAGTCAACTAAAACTGGGTAATGGAACGCTTTGGAATCATCTTGGAAACATTTTTAGCATGTCTTGTTTTATTCCTGGTTTGTAAAAGTGTAGTTATGCTTTTATTGAAAGCTATCTTGATTTACAACAGTTTTAAAGAAAAAAGGAAAAGCTAGTCTGTGAGTAACTGCCTTGTTTTTTTCCCGCATAATTATCCTTCTTTTTCTCCAAACAAAATCATGGATGTGATCTCTTTTTATCACTTATTATTTGGCCTATATTATTTATCCAATTCATGAGCATCTTCATAGATTTGGAAAGTTTTTCTTGCACCTATGGGAGATTTCACTAGTTTTAGTAAGTCTGTTTTTTGACCAATTCGAATAGAAACCTTACGCTTTTGAATATCTAATGTAATTATATATTTTAGCAGCCTATTACTTCAAATGGTTGTCTGATGTACACTTATTCAATATAGGATTAAGTTATGCTCAAATTTCAGTCTCCTTTTGTGTGAATTTTGCATGTTTGATTAGCAATTTTGTGAGTGTAATTGTTCTATCACTTGTGTTCAATTTCAACAATGTGAGGATAGATCAAAGTACATAATCATATGGTTTCACTCATCTTACGTAGAAAAAATATACTAAAAATTGCACTGAACAATGAATCTCTTCTCCAAATGTGATAGCTTATCATGATTAAAAGAGAATGGTTGTCACATGATATGAATATTAGGGGGGAATATATTATATGTTTTGATGTAAAATTCATAATCCATATTTTTTGAAGTGTAAAAGGGAACTTGATGGACATGTAATTAAAGGAGTTCAAATTCGGAAGGAGAGGTCCCAAAATTGGCCCCATTGTTGTAATACCCCGATTTTGACTTGGGATGTATTTAACCAAGATTATGTGAAAGATGTAATTATTCAAGTATGAGTTCCTAGTGCGGCACTCAAGTCCAAGGCCTGACTAGTGAATGGATAGGCATGTTTGATGTATATATTTTTATTTTTTATTTTATGGTTGGCTTACCATGCCAATTCAAAATGTACGTAAATATTATGTTGGAAATTAATAAAATGGCCCAAGATGGCTATTCAAATAGAACTAGAGAGGATATGTTTCCACCGGAGGGGAAGACGAAATGGGGTCTATGGGGAAGCTAAATCCTATGCTACCAATTTTTTACCTTAGAAACCAACCAAAATATTCCATTTGCTTTAAATTAGACAATTAATTCTTTTTTGAGTATTACCCAATCATTGAATGCATGTGTCAGCTTGGTCAGAAAAGTCAATTCATGTAGTTATTAGAGCATGTGGCTGGTGAAAGTTGTGTCAGTTGTGAGTAGTCCTTTTTTTCTATGGTAAGAAGCTATGTGAGTTGTCTTTTCACCATCATCTTTTATCCCTTGGAGTCAAAACCCTTTTGATCATGCTCCCATGCATGTTTCCTAAAATACATATAGTTTCCTACTGTTGGTCATGACCATTTCCATAATGTACTAAACCCATAAAATCGAATTTAGAGACAAAGATGAATTTTGGGAAGAAAGTATTGTTAGGTGTAAGTGAGCATAGAGGTTAGGAAATCTAGGAACCATTACTCATATAGTTCTGCCACCTGTGAATGCTTGAGAAGCTATAGTTTACACAAGAGGAGGTTCAAAAACAACACACAAGATATTGGACTCTCACTGCACACATTGCTAAGCACTGTAAGGGTTGGATTCCCTTAGGGAACTCTCGATTAGTGAAGGGGATTACCTTAGTTGTGTTGTGTGGGGAAGGTGGAAGGAGTGCCATGGCTGTGATGGATGAGTGAGATCTTTGTAGTATTATTGGCTAATAAGGATGAGTACAAGGGATTGTGGGCTGAGAGAGAGAATTTAACAGGTGTTTGCTTCACCCTCGTTGCCTCATATCACAACTTGGGGGTCGACTCTAACATAAAAAAAATGGTACATGATGGAAATAGTGCCTATGATTGGGTGGAAAATTGCTCTTACAGAATCAATTTCTTGGATCTCTTTGTTAAATATAATTATTCTTTTTCTTATGATGTGTAATGATATTTATTTATACTCTTGTAATGATTGAGATTGCATATGCATGCTTTATGTGTGTGTAGATCTCTATTTCCGCTATGTATTTTTATTTTGCATCCACCCAAATGTATTTCTATGTTAAGAATTCATAATTACTGCTATTGGGTGATATTTTGTGAGCCTCCATTAGTCTCATGTCCCTTGCTATTATTAGTCGTTTCGATAGATAGGGACGTCACAGAGTGGTCCCAAACTATTTAGTTGCAACACCGGATCTATATGGGCCAGAAATGCATAGTTACACGTGAAATGAGTTACAGATGGAGGGGTATTATGACAAACCAATGGTTTAAATATTGGATTGTATTATATCTCAGCTGCATGTTAGATCCATGATCTAATGAAGTGAGAGGTAAACTAATTGAGGTGAATTTTAAAAATTCATAGAGTAGCGGTGGAATGATTTTATGGTGGTCAGGATTTGTTAAATTACAAAGAAGATCCAAATTTAATTAGTAGGACCCACCCATTCCTCGTAGACGTATGATGCCGAGGAGTCACATGGGACAAAGGCATGAATTAGAGGAGCCATAGTCATGAAGTGGATCGACCACATCATACTTATAGCCATGTGATTTCATGGGATCAAGTAGAGTTGATGAAGATCTAACCATCAAGATATGGGGAAGATCGACAGTGGAAGTTAATAACGACTCCAAAACTCACATGGTGGTTATTAGTAGTAAGATAAAATTGTGTTCGTTCAATGATTAAGGAGATCCACGGTTGTGGTACATAGTGCATGAGAAATATGCGTGGACCATAAAAATGGGAATACATAGATTTGACTGTTTGATAAAACGTAATATCAGTTACCTTGAGTTATTATGCATGGTTAAATTGCACGATGGATGCGGCAATGTAAAACATGCACAAGGACAAAAACCGCGTAGGAAACATGTCAACTTTTTTCTGATTGTGCATCCTTGAGAAAAAATTTAAAAGCACCTTTAAGAGGATGCATTATTTCTTATGTTAAAGGATAAAATCGTGGATACATTCCCACTCAAGGCCGAGTGGTATGGTGCATCGGTATGGTGCATCGCTAACCTAAGGGGGAAATCCCCCTTGACCCCCATTTATTTTGTTTCATTCGACAAAGTTCGGCTCGGGGTTCAACCACAGCCATTGGAGCAACTTAAAATTGGGTAGATGTCGTAACAATGGTGGATGTTGCATAACTAGAAAAAATTCCAAGTCTTAGGGAGTGGTAAAAACACACAAGTAGTAAATTCAAAAAATTTATAAAAGATTGATCGATAATTGTATGAGGAAATAGAAAATTGTTGAGTGATCCTCATTATTTGTAGTATCTAAGCTAATAAGGAAGTTGTTTTGGTTATCCATGGGTGATAATGTACAGCTGTCTAAATTTAGCCTTTGGGGCTAAATTCACCTATAGGAAAAGTATTGATAGTCATACTTTTGGAAAAAATTGTCAAATGAGTATACTCTAGAATGTATAAAATTTTATTTTTATTCTATGACGATGTAATGAATATAACAATTATGTTTACATGAAAAATTTTGCAGATTCAACAACATATCAGAGACAATTAAAAATTCATCATTCAATCAGTTCAACTTGGGAACCTTTGGTCTTGGTTGGGACAAAAAGGTTGTCATCATGGACGATGCACATGATCCTCATGAAGTTGAGACAAATGCAATGGTAAATAACATATGGGTTAAGAATACAGATAGATAATTTAATGGTAGAAGAAACCAAGTCACTCTCCTAGACATTGCAGAGACCATGAGGACCCTAAGGGTAGAGTTGTAGAGTAATAGAGAAAACAATTAAAGGATGATTAATGCTAAAGAAGAACAAAATCATCTAAATGAATCCATGCTTCAAATTTTGAAAAATATTCATCAGAAGAAAATAGTGGTGTTATCTCAAGGAGGAACTCTCATAAGATGAACCATACTTCAAGAAGAGTTTTTAGAGGCAAGTCATATACTCTAGAATTATATTCTAGTGAGTCATCAAACTGTAAGGATTCCAATTATGGATCACGATCCTCATCTCATCAGAAGAAGAGGAAGAGGTATTCAAAGAACAATTTATATGGATAATTTAGGAAGTCCAAGCCTACTACATTTGACGATGAGGTAAAATCTAGACAAGAAGTTGAGGCTTGTATTATTGGGATGAGGAATTCTTTCTAAGTCTAATACTACTCTAGGAAAATGAAACTAAGGGTGGCCATATTAAATCTAAATGGAAGGGTTTCCATGTTCAAGAAGTAATTCAAGCAAAATTACCTCTCTTATAGGTACTATGATAGAAAAATCAAAGAATTCCATGACTTAAAATTAGGACAAATGACTATGGAAGAATATGTAAAAAAAAATCTTGGATAAGCTAAAGTATCTCAAGAATATCAGGGATAATAAAGTGAAGATTCAATGTTTTCTAAGTGGTATTCCTCAATCTTATAAAGATACAATTGAGTTTAATGAGCCTCAAACTCTGGATGACACCATAAGCAAGTGTAAGTATTTGTATGATCAAGACAAAAGCAATTCAAATTTACATAAGGTAAGGAAGGACAAGAAAAACGAGAATTTTGACCAAAGGAAGAAGGGGCTCAAGCCTCTTCATTTTAGAAATCATCCAGGGAAGCCACCAAAAGTTATGAAAAATCCATCTAGTATGATGTGAGACAAGACTAGAGAACTAAGAGAACCACTTGAATGTTGGGGATATGGAGGGAACCATATTCTTAGAAACTATCATGGGATATTCACTTACTAAAACCATGCCATATCATGTACATTCATGGCATATGAAACAATACCCCTGATTTCAATAAATATTGGAAAATGCCTCCCAAAATCATATTTTAAACCCCCTCCCAATATGCCTTCCCAAATAAAATAAAATAAACCCTACTTTCACTATATATTATATGTATCCATTTTTTTTATTTACATTTTTTATACCCATTTATATATCTACCTAGTATATTGACATGATACCCCTCTTATGACCCCATATGCATTCTACAATGCACCATGCTTCTTTCAATGTATATATTGGATGCACATTACTTCACCCACAATGCATTTACTCAGCCATATAACATTATGATTTGCGACATCTAATGGTATAATGAAGAGATGGGAGATCACTCCTTGTATGCAACAAAGCTTCTTGAAATTCTCAAGCAATCATTTTCCTAGCATCCTTTCATCCTTTGGAACTTCTTTAGAATTTGAACCTAGGAAAAAACTGTGATTCTTCTCTAAAAGTGTTAATAGTGGATATATGTTCTCCTTTACATCAAATATTCCAAAATAATATCCATCTCCTTGTCAATTTGTAGAGACATCTATTTTCTTTTGGTTCAATTTCCTGTCAATGTTATCTTTTTTCCCTTCAAGCTTGTGTTCTTTGAGAAAACCTACCTTGCTAGGAGTGCTTCTTAACTGAGGCCTAGATAACCCATATTTCTTATGAATATGAGGGCTTGTACCACTGGAAATTCTCTTTGTCGTCATTTTTTCATTATTTTTCTTAAATCTCGGTTGGGCTTTCGAACTATATTGAAGAAATTTAGCAGAGACAACCCTTCCTTTTTTCTCTCTCTTCTCGGAACTCCCTTCTCGAGGACCATTTCTTGTCTATATCTTATTTTCAATTCTCATTGGTGTGTATTTGTCATTGGATTTGTGTTGAATACTAATTACCTGGGATGGTGTCCCACAAGGATTTTGCAATTTCAATTCTGCTAGTTTTTCTTTAAGATGAGATATTTCCTTCTCTAGCTCTCTAATTCCCAAATTAATGCAATAATTTTTCACAATGGTTTCATCTTTACCTACAATTTCATAATAAGATATGGTTCTCACTTCTTCTAGAACATAGATATCTTCCCTCATTCATTTCTAACTAAGTTTGTTCATATATCCGGACGCATTTTTTTCATGATGCCTCTCCTAAATCATAACATACAGAAGCTTGATCTTCTTTACATACTTCTGAACAATCTCCTTGCCTATTCTTATCTCTATACATATTTTCACACTGTTATCCATCATCAAAATCCTCAAATTTTTTCTGAAACACATAATTGTTGTGATCTCTCTTGTCATCCCTAGAGTTATCTCTAATGAAAAGAAACACCATCAATACATCGACCACCTTTAATTTCACATTAAACAATCTAATCTCCTCAGGCTCAGGAGTACCATATTTAGCACAAGGATAGTGCAAATCCGTGCCAAGTTTTGAAGACTTTCTGAACCCAAACAAATATATCTACAACTTGGTAGGAGAGTCTTGAATCTTGAGAAATAGCTTCAGACAAACTCGAAATTCTATGAGAGGACATGACTGCAATGGGCACTGGTAATTAATGAACAAGGTTTAGGTTTAGGGTTTTCATTAGTGTTTGATTGTATGAATTTTTTAAATATTTTTTGGAGAAATGTAGGAAGTATAGGATGGTATTTCTTCAAGAAATGGACAGGTTTGACATAAAATGCAGTGGGTTTCTCTTGAAACACATTGATTAGCTGGATTCAAGAAATTCGTTCCAGAATGGGGTTTCTAATAGGTTTTTGTTTGAGATGGATTTCACCAAGAAAATACTTTGGAATGCCATTGAAATAGTAGGTTTAGCACTACAAAACATAAATCAAACAACGCATTGTGTTTCTAGGCTTGTTCTATCCATATGTCCGCACTATTCTTTTAGAAATACTATTTAAATATCTCATAAGTGCTCTCACCTCTAATTTACATTTTTAAATTGAAACTGAAATTTCGTACTTCGTCCAATAAGCCAAATCATCAAAATTAATCACATTCATTTTACTTGATCATAGTGAAATAAATGCAATATTATGAAACATATTTTTTTCAATAATCACGTTCTACTGATTATCAAAATATGAACAAGGAATTCAAACTACAAAGTATGTTCTAGACAAATTGTACAGAATAGGATAATCTTGCACCTGCGTATTTTCTAATTTTCTTTTGTCACATTAAAGAAGTTCTGCATGAAGATCCTGCATTATATTCATATGTTGCATGCATTTGTGTGCCTAGTGGTTGCTCCAAATGTTCAAAATAGATGATTTGATGACTAGCTAAAGTTGAAGTCGATCCAAACATTGGCATAGACAATTGCTACAAGAAAAACAAACATTCAGAAACATAATTAGAATCCAAGAATCTAGTATGTGAAATACATTCTTTTATGCTTACATCTTAATTTAAAATAACTAATTGTAAAATAGCCCATAAGTATGTGAACATATCTACAATGGTCATTAGCCATTGTTTACAAATTCTATGATTTTTACATAATGTCAAAAGAGGCCATCATCTTGTTTCTTTGGAGTTTACCAAAGAGAAGGTTGTTCATCATGGACTATTCCTTTATGAGTATTTTTTATAATAAATCACAATATTAAGACTTAAGGGTAGAACTGTTGAAGAAGCATCAATTATAGTTTCTTTATAATTGAATTTATAACCATCATTCAACATCTTATGCTATAAAAATAGAACCATATGTAGCCAAATATCGTAAGCGATCAAAACATTTTCTTCAAAACCAGGGAGATGCACACATGGCATTGAAAAATATAGTGTCTTGTCAATTGTAGGAGGCTTTATCAAAATAGGATACTTAACGAATAAAAGGTTCTTACCTATGAATATAAGTTCTTGTCAAAAAGTTACCCGACTACGTGATTATAACTTGAAAACCACTGTTGAGGAAGACCATCAAATCCCATGCCAACCAACTAGGTGCCATAATCCATGGTTGTTCCTTGCAGACTCAATTATTGCTTGGATTCCTTTTCTAAAATTACATCAAAACAAGTGTATTGGAAATCACGATGGTATGAGGAACCCTGATACTCCAAGTTCAAGTTCAACCCACATCTATTTAATGGGTTTGAAAAAGTTGATAACTAACTAGATGTGTCCTCCAAATTATCTTGTTTACATTTGTACATGAATCCTAAAGGAACGAAAAGAGATGCATCTACAACATAGATGACATATTGAAAAACCAAAATATTTCACAGGTATCGTTAATTTGCACTCCAATCTGGAAACGTATATTTATAAATTGCGAAGAATACCAAATTGTATTAAATAATCAAATTGAATGGCATGTAAAACAATCTGAAATAAGTAAACTCACCTATAAATGAGTCCCAAGGAAGGATCTTCATGAACCATGAAAAGTTGGCCATCAGTAGGCATCAAATACATTGGATGTGATTGTTTGGTGCCGTCAAGAGCTGAAGGAAAGCCTATATTATTGTGGTATAACTGCAAAATTTGAGAAAATGACTGAACAATTTTCTCTCATGTAAATTAGTCCATAGAAATTATATTTTAGATAATTAAAATTAATTGAAGTCTCTAGATTTTACTTTACCTTTCACATATTGGAAATAAATTATGTTAACATAGCTTAATGATAAGTACCTTTTCACTTCCTTTTGCAGGTGTCAGAATGTTATCATTCTTTAGTGCTTCCTGTACCAGAGATCATATAATGAAATAGTGTAAGAAACAATGAGAAAATAAAATTATGGCACAAACCAAGGAAAATATATAATGTTAATTTACGGCTTGATGAACTATAACACTTCCATATACAAGAACAATATGCAGACAAACCTGATTACACATGTTGTATGAACACTTAGATAGTTTATCGCTTATCTAAAGAAGGAATTACAGAGCTCTTGGTTTATTTTGTAGTTGAAGCTCGTATATACAGGGAAGTTATACTTTATTTAGCAAAAACTTATAAGGTAATTACTAATTAGCAACATGCATTTTTTTATTTATTTTTTACTAGGGGAATTAGCAACTGGGGACAGGCTGGTACTTGCATAACACGGGGTCCAGGGATCCAATCCCTCTACCACTATAAGCCTAGGTGAAACCACAACGCCCTGAACCATGGCCCACGGGTTAATTTTGGGGGGATTTGAACTCATGACCTTCCATTCACAAACAATTCCATTTACCACTTGCTCTGCCCCCCCACAGGCTAGCAAGATGCATGTTAATTAGTAAGGTAAATTTTAATAGAAAATAAATGTAGAATATAAATCCTTCTTCAAACATGATATGTGTACATGTGAACAGCAATGAGAACAATCAAACAAAAATGAAAGTGCAAGAGAAAATTTGACAGCTCTAAACAATGTACAACTGTAAACACTATAAACACTGATGATCAAACACAAAAAATTAAAATATTCAATACACAAAAAATTAAGTTTATAAGTTACAACCATAAACTGCAATTTTCTTAGATTCATTTGTTGTCATCAAAATTGAAATATATTATAGAGAAAGATTAACCAATACTATAGGTGGAAATACCAATGGAAAATATAAAACAAGTTTGATACTAGAACTATAGATGGAAGAATCTCATAGCCCATCACACACTGGATAATGCGTTAGGGGCATGGTGAAATGAATATGTTTTATTTGAGGTTGATAGGTTTTCCAAATTCAAGAAGAAATTGTTCTTGCTACTAATATAGTCCATACAATCACTTAGATTTCCTAAAATTTCCTTTTGATGCACAGGTTTGTCCTCAGATTTAGCCCAAAATCAGATCATTGTTCATTAGGGGGTCAAATAGGGATGAGAATTGATTTTAGAGCCTAGTATGTGCCCAACAACATGTATTTATTTATCAAATATGGATTGTTTACTACTGATACTCATTCGCAGAAGTGCGCAGGTCTCAGTTTTATCCACTTTACCATCTTGTCAAAATTGTACCCAAAACACACTAAAACTTGGATTTGGTTGATTTATGGTTTTTTGAAGGCTGGGACATATTTTTTATACTGTTTTTTGAGGCTAACAAATACTAGAACTGACCATAAATATCCATGCCAATTAATTATTTTGTTAGAAGGATCAACATATGTCAAGGTCATTAAGGAATGTTCCTAGGAATCATTTTGAGTGTTGTATGAGGATTATACAGGACAACATTCCCATGTTTTTTTTATCCATTCCAAACTATGTCAAACTCCATTATATTGTCCAATACTAATGGGCCTTCATTTCAACCCATGTAACTCATATAGAGTGCCATCAACTAGTAAATAGCTTATTAAATGGTATACATCATCCTCTTTATTAACCACTTTGTATTCATCAAAGACAAAAGGATATGGTCTAGAAAAATTGTTGTGAGAAGCATGAATGGATTCACTATTGTTGATAGAAATCCTTTCATATTTGACAATTAAGGTCCAATTACATCGTGTACTAATATTCATTTGCATATATATAAATAATATAACAATTCACATGAAAACCTCATAATTGAGACCTTGACAAAAAACCTGCCCAAATATCTCAACATAATACATCCACAGAATATGTCCATTTCTCAAAAAATGATTGTAAATAGAAGTACTTTGCTAATTATTTTAAACAAATTCTAACTAGACTATAATGATCAACTAAATGTTTCTCATAGCCTATCTATAAAAACATTTTTTTTGTTCTGAGAACCCCTACTTTGTATACCACTTGGCTTCACTTGGTCATGATATCATATATAGCTTGCCCAACTGGCATAATTTACAAATGATTTTTGAAATATCTCAACATTAGTTGTCTACATTTAAAACTAAATTAAAGGTATTCCACTACCCAAGAAATTTTTTTAGTTTATATAGATTTCTCTTGCTCTCTGGTATGGATAGATTTCTATCTCTTAATTGAAGGGATGAAAACAACTAGACTCATGTTCCAGTAACTACAACTCAAATAAGATATGAGAAGAAGCAGAGAAGATTGTGATACATTTGTTACATTAGCAAATGTTACAACATAATATGATAGGCTATGAGCAGGAGTAGAGATGATCCTCAACTCTAGCAAAGATCGTCAATGTTTCGGTATCATTGCATTTACAACATGTAGAAAAGATATAGTTTAGATCAGTTTGGTTCAGTTTGGATTAGTGGCAATAGTATTATACCACCATTATCCTATGAGATCCTTCTTGGCATGTGTTCCCTAGAACTTTATTTAATGACCTTTCAGCTTCAGAAGGTGGATTGTTGGAAGGTGATTTTGTGGAACAGAGGACATGATGATGTCCAAAGTTCTTAATAGAAAATGTGGGAATTTCAGGTGCTTTTTGATATGGGGTTGATGGTTCAAATGTTTGACAAAGACTTGAAATAGTGTAGGTTTCAAAACACCAAATTCAGGATGACTGTTGAAGAGTAATTTTTAACAGAGCTACCCCATATGCAATACAAGTTTTCCTCATGCAATAGATAATTCTAGTCCTAAGAGCCTTAAAAATTTCAAAACTTGATTCTTTGTGCATAGGGGAATATCATTGAAATCATGGATCTAATATCACTTATTGTGAACATACTATTCAATAAGTGTATTAAACATGCATACATACAATATACACCAAATATTGATGTGGAGTAGAGCTCCCAAAAGTATTATTACGTTGAATTAAACATAATAACTCAAATATTGCGAGAAGAAATCCAAAAAAATAAAAACAATGAAGTATGATAATCATTAATATTGTGTGTAATAATGACTCCATTGATATTTTATATACTAGTTCTCGCTCATTGCCAGTCAAGACCACTACTAGGCTGACCTGGTATTTAATCAAATTGTTGGGATGATGTTGTTTAATCAAACTCAGTTATAGTACTTAGTTGCAACCTTCTACTCTTCAAAGAGATTGACGAGATTTCTGAAATCTACTTTCAATCCTTCAGTTTAGCAAATAACAAAACCAATTTCCTTGATAAATATCACATTATAAGAAAATGCATTAATAATCTAACAATATAATAGTAATAAAGACATTCAACAAGACATCTAAACTCCAGAAACATATTTGATTGCAATATTAGTTGTGTGACCATCACATGAAATAGTATTATAGTGATATTCTAAAAAAACTGGATTCTCAACAATCCAAGCCTTAACTTTAATTCATTTCTATATTCAACGGATTCTAGGGATCACATAACTCAGATATTGTGGAACATATGTCCATGCAGAGTTAACAGAGTGCTTGAAAGTCTGCTTGCATACTGAGACAATATATTGAATAACGTGCATATGCAACAACCATCTTTCTTCCTGAGTAATAATTACACCTCCAGGATATATCCAGATGTATCATATCCAAAAATAAATCTAAAAACTAGAATACATATTCTCATCCATATCCTATTTGTGTTCTTGTAGATACAACTCAAAACCTACATAAGTACGATATGGTAAACAAGTAACATGTGAAATAAAAGGAAAAATAGCACTAATTATTAGACCAGGGACATGAGAATTAGATGTGTCATTAAAGGAAAATCAGAAAATTATAAAGTAATCTTCCTATACTTTTTAATAAAACCAAACAAGGATAAACAAGAAATCCAAATAACAAAAACCATAAAAACCAAGCATGGAATATGCCATGTACAAGTCTCCAAAGTACGTGATGTTGAAGTTTAAGGGTTAGAGGAGTTTTTAATTGAAGTATTAATCTTTAATTCATGAATGTATTGTTAGACGGATTAAAGTAACTGAGAGGGGGGGATGAATCAGTTACTTACCAAAATGCATCTTTTTAAAGGATGTTTCATATTTATTATGGACATATGTTTAAACCATTCAACATATAGGAGCAAATTAAATAACAGTCAACATTCAATCACATCAATGAACACTACACACAATTTTTGCACTAGGAAACCAAAAAAAACTCTTCTTCTTAAGAATGAAAGGTAAGCTCCAACTCCTCTTTACATTCTTTTATTTTGCCTGAGCTCCAAACCAGACGACGCTGCTACCTCTAGAAGCTCCAACTTCCAATTATGCAAGCACCAACTTGTTTCTATTTTCTGGCAACTACTAGAGAGATGCTACAACACCCCAGAGAACTCTGTTCTCCCTTGCCCCACCCTACCACCCTGATTTTTCTTTGAATTATAGAATGAATCAAATCCTTACAACCCCTCATTGTCTATGACTAGGCTTTATAAATA
>LPNX010199819.1:514400-532612 GCA_001517045.1 Pseudotsuga menziesii | reverse complement strand
TACCTCAAAAACAAGAAATACCTGAAAAAATGTGATGATGATGTCATCATCACATTTTTTCAGGTATTTCTTGTTTTTGGGGTAGCGGGGTCCATCAAAGGTATGCAGTGTGGGTACTCGTTGGATGCAAAATCAAATTCCGCATCCAATGAGCTCTCCCAATCGAAATTTGAGTAAAAACACAATGAGATATGTCGAAAATACGAACAAAAAAAGTAGTTTTTTTTAATGACAAATATCTCAATTCAACCATTATGGTTGACTTATTTTATTGAAATTCTATTGGTTCTTGAATTCCAACTCACAAAAACGTATTTTGGCATGTTTTCTTATAAAGCCCATTTTAGACCCCAAATTTCCTCTAATGAATAGCAACATCTTGGCCAACATGTATAAAATCATATTCAGAACAGTACTACCATAATAAAAATTCAACTGAAATAAATAGACATAACTTTCATCTCTTTTAAGAATGCTCCATTAGTCACTGCGTTAAATTTGGTCCTCGAGAATCATCAAATGCCATGTACAATAACAAAAAAATTAAGTAATGTACAGTCCACACAAGTATGAATGTAGAATTTTCATCTCATTCAACATTAACAGTAACGAAAGTCCACATTCGGAAGTGTTTAAGTTGAACGAGATGAAAGTTATGCTTTAAACTTATCTCGTATGTGTCTTGTCTCACTGTACATTATTTTATGAAATTATACATCACAATTGTATCACAAATAAAACAAGAGGAATGTAATACCCTCGATTCTATTGTTAAAGGGTCAAGAAATATACAAATTTCAAAAACATAGAATACCTAGTGAGATTAATGCATGAACATATAAAATCAGATTTAGAACAATACTGCTATAATAAAATTTGAACTCTAATAAACAAACATAATTTTTATCTCTTTCAACTTAACGCTCCATTATTCACTACGTTAAAGTTGGTCCTCAAGAATCATCAAATGCCATTAGAGTAACAACATGATAAAATAATGTATGGTCGATATCAACAGTAAATAATCATAACCAATATTTGAATCAGCCATATACTTAGATTCTTCATATTTGAACTTGTCATCGAAGGGAAAAGTCAATCTAGACAAACAATTTACATACCTTGAGAGAGATCCAAAGAGGGTTAAATCATAAGCGTACTGATAACACACTAACCCAGACTTCTTATTCAACAAGCACATGCATACCCAGTATAGTCATTCTAACAAAGGACACACAGTCATGTTGGGTAAGGATGCAGTCACATACTGTAGAGACACACATGCATCCTTTGCATAGTCATGCTTGAAAAAACATTATCCACCCATAAAGTGAAACTCATTATCATGCTAGGGAAGACCCCATAGTCCACAAAATAAAATAGGTTCATGGTCACCCCATGTTAACTATAGGGAAGGACTCACATCCCACCCGAGAAAACAAATCATGGTCATGCTGTAGAAAGACACACAGATCACGATCGCATTGGGGAAGGACCCATAGTCCACTCAAGAAAACAGATCATATTCATGCTGGTGAAGGGCCCACAGTCCACCAAGAAACAGATCATGGTCACATTGGTGAAGGTTCCATATTCCACCCAAGAAAATAGATCATGTTCATGCTGGAGAATGACCTCTTAAGGTATCACCAAGGCACTGGTTTTTAGGCCATTTTGAAGGACCACAGTCAACCAAGAAAGTGAAAAGAAATAAATCATGGTCATGTTGGCAAAGGACCCATAGTCCACCAAGAAACAGACTCATGATTACACTGTTGAAGAACCCATAATCCGCCAAAGGAAAAGGCCATGGTCACACTAGGGAAGGACTCACAATCCAATAGAATCATGGTCACGCTGGTGCAAAGTGACCACATGGAAGGTGTTACAAGGAAATCCCATTCATGAAGGTGGTGCAACAAGAGATCACATGGAAAAACAACAAATATCATGCAAATATCATGCAGAAAGAGAGAGATCAGTCATGTTGAGCAGCATACCACAAACTGGATCCATATCTCATGTTAAAGTAAAAATTTAATTTATAATATAGATATTGCTTAAGATAAGGTATCAAAACATCAATAAACATCTCCTATGGGCGAAGTAAGATAAAGGATCATGAGTCATCCAAGGGGTACAAAACAAAACAAACCACAAACCCAAAAGGTCAAGGTGAACCATATAAGGTGGACATGCAACTCCTTTATATGACCAACAAGACCGATAATATTTTCTCTCTCTCAAGGTACACTGTTTTATATATCTTTTTAATCATTGTATAAGATTCATTAGTTATATAAAGTAGAACCACTCCGTACCATGTCCATACCCACTCCATACCACAACAGGTGCACAACAATGAGTTTTATAACAAGATATTTCCACACCCTAGCCATCCTTTGAATCAACAATAGTCACAATTTCCTAATTAGTTCATTTGCACTCCACACAAACATGCCGAAATTAAAGAACATGATATTCCATTTAATAAAACATTTAGAACGTAATATTCCATTTAAGTATTGAAGCAGAAAAACAAAGTATATGAAAACTCTAACACAGGCATGGGCACCAAAATTTGACAAACAAAAACTTGTTTCATAACTTTTAAGAGTAATATTAAACATAATTTTTGAACTAGCCAACATTTCAATAACCCTAAAGAACCATGCTTCAAGAACGTGTAAATAAATATTTGACAATCGATAACTTCAAATAGAGTTATCCCAACCATTCAACATTCGAACCGTTCACTACATAGGAAGATAAGATAAATTAAAATGAGTATGAAATTGATATAAATGAATCAATGATAATACCAAAAATAATACTTTATAAATAAGCTATAAGATAGTAGTACAAAAGATAAGATAAATTAGAATGGTTTGAAAACTTCACCCTATTTAAATTTTTTATGAAATCCTTAAAAATTTTGTGGTCGCTTTCTTCTAACTTGTGTGTATCATTCTTGATATTGTATGATAGGTTTTTCATTGCTATAACAAACTCAGGTTGTATGAATATATGATCTGTCAAAACATACTTGTTCATGCATTTCCCCTTTATTCTATTGTACCAACAACATTGAAGCTAAACACCTTTATGCCTATCCAAAATTTCAATGTCATTATGCTAATCAAACACCCTATTACCATCTTTCTTTCTTATTCTTTGAACTCTTCCAATGTACCAAGTCCCAACAGAAATGTCGTGTTTTTTAATTTAAGTTACACCTTTTCTCACTACTACATTTCGATCCAAAATCCGACGGTTACTTCCAACGGCGCGTGGATTTTTTCTTTTAAACCTACCAAATATCAGAAAGTTAATTTTTTTTTTTAAATTTTGGTCATAAGCGTCGCTTAAGCGACAGCTAGGCTCATAAGCGTCGCTTAAGCGAAGGATAGCCTAGCAAGCGTCGCTTAAGCAACGGTGCATAAAAAAAAAAAGACCATTGATTTTCTCTTCAAAGAAACCGTCAGCCTCGATGAAAAGACCGCCAAAAAATCCCCAATGTTAAGCCATCAACGTTGACGAAAAGACCGCCAAACAAACCGCAATGTTTAACCATAATTTCCCTAGTTTTTTCTCGTCATGTTAATGCATTTTCTAATGGGTAGTAGTGGCCTTTAAAAGTTTTGAGGTGGATATAAATTTGAAATTGTTGTAATTTAAAATAATTATGAATCAAGTCTTTTATTTTGGCCTTTGGATTTTTTTCTTGCCCTAGATTTTGCTTTAACTTGTAACATCAAGTGACATCAAACATTTCTTGTGTACTATGGATCCTTGTAAAACCTCCAATGACATTAGAGATTCTCAAGGTTTTTTCCTTTCCCATGTCCCAATCGAACAAATATAGGATACACAATGAATTCATTTGTTGTAAACCCTTTGTTACTAAACAATGAGTGTTTTAGGGGAAAATGGGTACTGTGGGTACTGTGGGCGGGGTAGGGCTCATGACCATGCCATTTGAGCTTTTAACACACCTAAAAATTCCCATGGTTTAACCAAATTTATTTCTTCACTTCGTTTGGCCACTTAGGCAGTCCTCGTCTGGGTATTATACTAGTAGTTTGCAAGTAAATTTGGTGATGAAATTAATCACATAAATTCTGCTAGTGAACAGTCTCTGACTAATTGCCTGCAGAGTTGAAGGAAGAAGCAGAAGAAGAAGAACAGAAACCATGGCCACCTTCAAGACCATAATACCATCGTGCTTCCTTATGCTAGTCACGGTGTTTGTTTTGATGGCTTTCCAGGGATTTCATAAGATCAGAGATGGGCGGTTGTCTAATGACATAATAAGTGAGAAAATTGCAGAAATTGAGAGTCTACGGGAGCAATTACAGGTGTCCAAATTCAATCTTAATACCCCAACTGGACACTCTTATTTGCAGTCCCTCTTCGGTCCCTAATCGACTTGGGTGATTGGGGTTTTCAGAATTAGCACACGTACTCATCGATCCAATGGACTGGGGTTTTCTCACCTACACTTGCCTACTCCTAGATTCAATGGCTTGGGTTTTGTTCACCTATGCCTACCTGCTCGTAGATTTGACAGGGTGGGGTTTCTCCAACGGCTACACATTATCGATGCAGGGTCTACGATTTTGGTGAATGTTGTTGGTGGAGCGTTTAGCTAAGCCTGCTCGCAGATTTGACAGGGTGGGGTTTCTCCAATGGCTGCACATTATCAATGCAGGGTCTACGATTCTGGTGAAAGATGTTGGTGGGGCGTTTAGCTAAGCTTGTTACCAGGTCCTTTCTATTTCCTCTTTTAAAAAAATTTTCTATTTCACATTAAGTTTTCAGCGTATATGGTCCATTTTCTTCCAAAACTAGGATTTTGGTTCACCTAGATAGTTTTTAGAGTTTTTCAGGTTGCCTTCTAACAATATTTTCTAATATTCTCCAATATTCTGATAAGTTTCTTTCAATTCCCATGGCAATATATTCTCCAAAACAGTATATGCTACATTGCTAGAGAAATAATATACTAGAACCAGAGCCTCCTGTTCTAGGCCTTTCACCACCACATTTGCTAGAAAATAACTCAGCTCATTACCACTCTCCTTTTGGTCCAGTTCAGGAAATAAACAAAATGCGTGATATGTTTGCTAAAAAGGATTTACCCTATAAGAGAGATAGTTGTTCAATATTACGAAACAATGGTAATAATTAGGATCTATCCCCAAATCTAAGTGCACAGGGTTCTATTCATCTGAATTCAAATTGTGATACTGAAAGTCAGTCAGCGAAAACATGCAATTTAGATGGCTTGTCCACCCAAATGTCATGTCCTGTTGATGGAAACATTGTTAGCCATGCATCTATGAATGGATCCACTGATTATAGTTCTCAAAGATCTAGTCCATTGTGCATGGACGGTGTTTGTCTGAATCCTGAGGGGAAGCATTCTGTAGAAATGGTATCTTCGTTGAATAGTAATCATTCAAAGTCTAGTTACCCTTGTGACTTGAAGGGAGGTAGGAAAAACAATTTTTCTTCAAAATATGATGTGAAAGTTGAAGCATGTGGACCAATTATTGATGGGCAAAACTTTATTCACAATGGAGAACATAGAGAAATTAGTAAATTTCCAATCAAATCAATTGAGAGTCTTAGGACTGATAGAGACTCCCATTCTAGTCATGACAAAGGTATGCCAAGGAGTTTCGATGCAGCAGGTAGAAACTTGGAACTTCAACACAAATGCCCTTCGAATAAGGTGCCTGGGTATGTTGAAGACAAAAGCACTAATCGAATCTAATCTCATGATATGTAGTGTTGACACCAATGGGATTTCATACATCGCTTTGTTTAAGCAGATATGATGACCCATTCCTCAGTTATTAACTGTAGGAATGAATTCTTTGAGTGCATATCTGCTCACCATGTTATGAAGTTTAACATGGTATCAGACCTGTAGCTCTAAAATTCTCCATGCAACCTTCATCCTCAAGATCAGAGTCACTGTCAGATGGCTGAAGATGATCCCTCTCATCTGAGAGAGGCAAGAATGGATCAACGCCGCTAGCCCCCCTCAATGATGTAGTGCTGGAAGAAACATATTTTCGAGGCTTCAAGCAGAGGAAGCTTGTCCCTCTTACCCCTCCTACTCCACAATCACAAAATAAACGTCTTAAATGAGAGTAAACAACTCTGTGACCCTTGTGGCACACCCTGGCACAAATAGAACAACACCCTTTAGAAACAGTCAGATTGCAAATGTAGCAGAAATAATGACCTATCAAAATAGCCTGTCAAACTTTATGGTCTTTGTATAATGTTTGAAGCTGAGAGAGTATTATATCTAGAATGATATAATACACAGGGGTTTTCGACTGCCTAGTGTTCCCTAGCTTTTCTACTCACTATAACAATGAATTCTCTATTCAATCTAGACAACACTATCTCATACTTGCCACCGAATCCTTTATTGCACGATAAGCTCTCACATACCCAGGTTCATGGGTTCATCGTGTATGTTGGAGGAGTTGCAGACATGGGATAACATTCCGCTTGTATTGGGGCACGGAACAAGAAGCTCTTCCTTTCAACACAAGGCCTACATGGCCTAGCACCAAAATCATGAAAATGTTTCATGTAATTTATTAAAATTTAATTACATACAATCCAAGGTGGCAGAGTAGGGCATTGCATAGTGATGGTCCAGGGATGGGAGTGTTGGTTACATCCCCAAGATTATCTCCAGGCCATCAGGAACATCCCCAACTTGTCCCCAAGTCCCCTGGGACATGGGAACTATGGGGACAGCCTATAGGTACCCAAGGTTTGGGGACATGTCCCTGGGTAAATGTGGATGTGAAGCAAATTTTTTATATTCTTATGGCTGAATCAGGAGTTGTTCACTTCTTCTCTATATGGAATTTATATAACTAAAAACTATGAATATATATTTGTGTCAGGCTGAATCCCTATGGGTTATGTTTAAATGACCAGATGCAAATGTACAATAGTTGCATAATGAATGAACTGTAACTTTAGCAGTCCTTTGTATCCTTGTTTGTTCCATTAAGTGTGAAATTACAATCTATTCTTTTATCTTCTCCAAACTTCAACATCTTTTTGTGTAAATTGATTCTTATTTATTTCTTTGTTTCATGGCATTAAATTGGATCTTGTTATGCATTTTTTTATTTAGCCTTGCAAAATATACTTTGCTTAAAAGTAGGATGTGTGATTCGATCAATAGTTCGGTCAGACTTTGCAATATCGTTGGAATTTTTTTGCATGTGCTAATGGTACTGCTTTTGTTGTTCAGAGTTTGTAAGTGTTGTCACCAGAATTGTTATATTATATTTTGTTGGTTTGGTTTTAATAGCTTAGAATATTTCATGAAGATATCAGGTATTTATATGTGATAGTGTTGCTATGGACTAAGAGACTAGTATACTAATTATGTAGGTAACTTCACAACTCTGGAGAGATGGACTGGAAAATATGTAGGAGCTGCAGCTATGTATTTTGTCTCTAAAAAGCTTAAGAAGAAACATAATATCACAGACGAGTGTGCCTCGCTATATGAAGCTGCAAATACTTGGGTGGAAGCTCTTAATAATAGGTTGTTTATGGGTGAGTCTGCAAGCAGAATTTCTCCTATTTCTGTTTTGAACTGAAATGGAATCGATACTAAATAAATGGAACTGTATCACTTCTGACTTTTGAGTTGGCATTTAATGCATTTACGGGTGGTTCTAAACCCAATTTGGCAGACTTGGCTGTCTTTGGAGTATTAAGACCCATTCGTTATTTGCAGTCTGGAAAGGATATGGTAGCAAACACAAATATTGGTGCATCGTACTCCAGAATGGAGGAGGCAGTCGGTGGAACTTCAGGAATCAAGGATTAAATAGGTTTTCCTATTTGAGTAGCAGCCAGCATCGAAAGATAACACCACCATTTCTCCTATTATTAGGCTATTAAGGACCATTTAGACAGTTTAACAATCATTAATGCTTGTATTGTTAATTATTGTTCAGCCTCGACGTTCTTCCAGTTTTGGCTAAAAAATAGGCAATAAGTAAGCTGATTATTCTGAGATGACATGTTCTTTTGAGTTTGTATCATTTTTGGTGGCAACAATAAATATCGAAGATATTCTTTGGTTGCTAGCCCTTTGCCTAATTGTTCCCAGGGCCTGTTTGTTATGGCTACCATTTTATGGTTGTTTCTGGTGGCTATCTTACAAGTTATTTTGTAAATCGGTAAGTAAAATTAGGATTGCCAATTACAACCCTAGCACAAAATTAGGATTTCCAATTACAACCCTAGCACATTATTTTCTCTTTATATTTGTTGCTTAAAGAATAAATAGTTTGACAGGCTATGGTCTTTGTATAATGTTTGAAGTTGAGAGAGTTCATATTTGCTAAAAAACCTCTCGCATCTTTATTCTTATGATTAGCAGCATTGTTCTAGTTGTGTGTTTTAAATTTTTTAAATGCACTTTCAATTTTAAGAGATTAGCAGCAGAACATGAGGGAGTTGTGACTTGTGAGCATATGTTGTCAATATATTTATCGTCTTTCAAACATTATTTTAAGCTTTTGTTTCAATATCTTTGTCAGTAATTTTTTATTCTGATATGTTGCTTGTACCCATTCTTTTGGTGCCAATGCAGGGATGGCGGGCATTCTATATCAAATGGCAGACAAAGATGGATGGAAGAGCAGTTTCTGTAGTAGAACTTGTAAAACTGAGTGCCCGCTACGAGTCTCTTGAAGTAGGAGATTACCAGAGAGCTATGGAACTTTTAAAAAAGACTGAAATGGGATTCAAAGATGTCCAATTGTATCTACTCACACCTAAGCATAGTGTTCTTGTGAACCTTATTAGTTTGCACTATTGCTTGGTTTGGCTAGGAATCCAGGTAAACAAACTTTAATCTTTTCTTTTCTTCTAATCATGTGAGAACATGACGATGTGCATGTGGCAAGAGAGAGGCCTTTGCTAGAAATAAATTAATTTGACTTCATATGAAATGAGTAGTGTGCCTCGTAATGGAGTTTTGAGCTCCACTAATATTTGATGCCTTTCTACAACCATGCATATATGTTTTACTTTCAAAATCTCTTGAGCCAACTTGTGCTGTACGAAAATTAGAAAATGAGAAGCTATTATGTGTAGGTTAGGTATGATGTTTTAGGAAAATATCATTCCATAGCAGTAGGACTCAATAAACATTTGCACACATTCCGGCTATGATTGGAGGCTTTTTACCCCTTCCTGCGAAAGGTTTTCTATCATTCAATTTATACATTTCCAATTTTCAGTCTTTGTATCAAACTGCATCTTCAGAGTCGTCTCATAACATTCCACTCCTTTGGAACTATGGTTTTAGTCAAACTCACCAAATGTACTTTTGGTTGTGTGAATTTCTACTAAGGTTCATCAATCATGCCCAGATTTTGCTTTAATTTTAGTGGTTAGAATCCTTCCTTTTTTCTAGCAATGCACTATTTGGTGAGTCATTGTCCAAAAATGTAGCAAAAAAGTTTGAGATACAAAACACTCATCTTTTCAAATTTCTCTAACATGAAAATATCTAAATTAGTTTCATTTTTTACCAACCTACCAAGCAAATAATAAAGGAATTAAGCTTCATCTGGTGTGCAATGTCTTGACAGAGTGAATATGTCAAAGCATCTCTGTGTAAGAATCAAATCAGTAACAGGAATGTTTGCCTGAGATGGTGCAACAACTGGCTGTCCAATAAGTTGCCTCACATCTAAGATTGTTACTCTGTCACCTTCTCCTGCTGCAAGCCTGCCTCTGCTATTTATAGTAAGGCTTGACATGTTTATGGGAAAAACCTTTCTAACGGATAACATCAATGAACAGGATCATTTTTCATAATCATTTATTGTAGGTTTGGGACCATCTATAAAAGGATTACATCTAGTCTCATGTTTGTTACTGACTTTAAAACTTCTCAACTGTATTAGCAGATATTCTTCAGTTGCACTGTTCTGTTGAATATTTTTCCAGCCTACCATTATAAGCAAAAAATCATAGACAGCTTGATGAAATAATTGATGAGCTGGTTGTTAAACTACTTTTTGGCTTGATTGATTAGATTGGTATGAATATTGTGTGCTGTTAGCAAAGACCAGGAAACCAATTGTGTGCTGTTAATTTCCACTGGGGGACAACTTATAATAAGAATGCAATTTCATCTCCTTGGTCGATGATAGTCATCTCCCAAACTTGACCTTGTGGATGTCCTTATAACAAGAATGTGAGCTACAAGAACAAGAGCATCATCAATATAAGCAAACCTCCCATCTTGAGAAGACACTACTAGAAAATCAATCCCATCTTTACACTTCAGGCTATCAATGAAGAAGTTAGGCAGCAATCCTCAAAAGTTTTGTGTTGCATGTGGGCATTTGTAAGGCCCTTCAACTGTACTTTTAAGATGTTTTTTTATTTTATAGATTGTGAAATACTGGCATATCTGAGCCTTTCATTGTTGCTATAATGAGTTTTAATGAGATAAATATAGGTTGGCTTCACACAGTTTAAGGACATTCAGAGTCCAGACTATATCAGGAGAACCATTGAATTGACACAGGGATGTGCCCTCTCCCCAAATTAATTTGGAATCTCTGTTGATGAGTTGGATTACCTTACTGAGAATAAGCATATTGACAAATTTTCCTTTTTCCACTATGCCTTGATCACATTACCCTAGTTTGCAGACAATGCGGTCCTCTTAGTATCATCCCTCAAGGGTCTACAAAGACAACTCAATGCCCTTACCAGTTTTACTATTTTTGTGACCTTAGCTAGTGGAGAACCTTAGTAAAAATAAGGTTGTTGTCTTTAACGCCTTCCTACTTTTTCAAATTTTCACTTCTTTAAAGAAGGGGAGGTAGAGATCACTACAGCATACACTTACTTGGGAGTCTTGTTTATAGGTGCTAGATTCAAACCAACTGTGCTTTATGATCTTAATACTCGGGGAACCATTTTTCTCCATGTGGATTGGGAAAATTGGAGAGGGTCCAATTTATCATATTTCATCATATGATCCATTTTGAATTAACCGTTCCTCGAGCCATCATCCAAGCAGAGTTTGGTACCCATACCTTGCACCTTGAGAGCATATTCATTCATGTTTCCTTTCTTAACAAGATATGCACTTTGGGGAACTCAGGAACGGGATAGGAGAGATACCCTTATTTGTCCCTTTCGTCCTAAGAGGAAATAACCTCCATGGACCTACCAGGACGAATATGGTGACAGTTCTCAAAGAGAGGATTCAGCAATAGGATAGGAGAGATGTAGTTAGTTATCCCTTCGAGCCTCAAAGGAGATGACTCTTTGAGGCTTCTCCATTCTAATCCATTGGTATGTCTATCGATCACCTCTCCTTGCAATTTCACTTCACTTCAGTTCAGTGTTTTAGTTTCTATTTTGTAAATTAGGCCATTGTACTATTTTGTACGATGTAAACATTAGTCTATGCATATTATAACTCTTTGGTCATGATGGGCTATTTCATTTCATATTCTACTTCCTGCTATTTGATTTATAACGTTGTAACTGCTACAAGGTTGATATTGTTTGGTTCAGCTTCATTTTCTAGGATTTTTTTCTAATTCATGCAATCTGAGTTTTAACTTTGTAAGTACTGAAAGGTCAATAGTATTTGGACATGAGGATTGTACTAAAGGATCATGCTCTAATATAATATAAATCATAGTTCTAAGTTCTAACTTTTTAATAATGCAGTATTTCACTTCTAGCAGCACTGAAATAATGATTTTTGCGATTAACTTGGCATTCTAACCCTTTTCTTAGTATATATGCATGTATGTTTGTCAAAATTCTTCTTGACCATCTTGCTCCCAAGATTTTTCTGGTAAGGATCACTCTGCTCATGCTCCCTACTTCACTCCACACACTTGCAACACTAAGTAACATAATATTTTGTCATGTTTTGGGATATGGCATATGGAGAACAAAAACTTTCAGTGAAATGTCTTCATCCACTTCCTAGTCATAGATAAAGAGAATATCTTAATTACATTTAATATTTTTTTATTTAGTTTAGTTAGAACTTAATATCTAGTTATATACAATTCTTTATTTGATATCTTAGGATTACCTCAGGTTAAAGAGTTATAGCTTGTATACAGATTTAAGATTCATGGCTATGTAGAACTATAATCCAATATTTTGATTCATATAAACCCACTACATTTACAAACTGCAATTCACATTTTTGGGAGCAACATTTTCATAATTTGTGAAATGTAATTGTTGCTTTTATTTTTATAGCTATCAAAACCAAGCCAGACAATTTTTAAGGTATTTTTTTTTTTTTAAATTCACTGCCATCGCTTAAGCGATGGCTATATCTGTCGCTTATCTAACGCTTTCTCTTGATATCCGTCGCTTAAGCGACGGCTCTATCTGTCACTTCCTCTTGATAGTCATTGTTTAAGCGACGTTATTCCTGTCGCTTATCTGACTCTTAACCGTTATCTCGGTCTCTTATCCGACGGATATTCTGTCACTTTACCGAGGACATGAAAGCTATTTTTTCAAAATTTTTTTACTACCATCGAAGATATGTTGTCGCTTAACCGACAGTTACTTAGGTGTTTCTTAACTAACGATTACTTAGGTGTCGGATAACCGACGACAAGTTTCCGATGCCTAAAAAAAAATCCAAGTGTCGTACATGCGATAGGGAAGTGTCGAAAATCCGACAATTCTGCCGTCGAATTTTTGGTCGAAATGTAGTAGTGTCTTGTATTACGTTCAGCTACAGCTATAGACTTGCTCTCAAACAACACCGCAAAATATGATCCAATTCCAAAAGTAATTGAAACATCCTTCTTGGGGGGTCTCTCATCTCATCTGAAGTATACTCCATTCCTCACTTTAGTCAATCTATCTTTTGATAATGTCAAGTTTCCGTTCAATTGACTAACAAAAAAATATTTGTACATATCCTTTCCATCGAGATCCACCACTGGTTTGGAAGTTATGTTTACATTTTAATCAATGTAAACTAAAATTCCATCCAACTCATGCCTCCACTCACTTTCCATCATTTGCAATTCACTATCATTGAGTACCATAAAAAATGAAGATTGGAATATGGATGTGGAATGACCCAGTGGAGAATTATCAACTACTTCATCCACATCTTCAAATTTTGGAACATTGTGATCCTCTATCCATGGTCTAAACCACCAAGAATCTTCTATGTGCCTTTTTTATTGCATGGAAAGACCTTGTAAAATCCCCTGTGCATCCTCCAATCCTATCTTGAGACCTTCTATACTTTTATTATCTGTGTAAATTGAATCATATTGTGGCAAGACATCACCTTCCTCTATTGTTTTTTGATGCAAGTTATTCCAGATACTCACTTGCTTCTTATGAGATTTATTGAAAAAAATCCCTAGGGGATTCGATTCTTCTACAAAAACTCTATTAAGGGTACCAATAGCATGAATTAAGTTAGCAAAATCATATGCCCTCTCCACTCCAACCATGCCATCGAATTTGATAAATAAGTTCTCACATACATCTGACATAGCCAAGTGCAATGCACACGGTAAGTTAAAGTATTGATCACGAAATAGTCTCAACAACAAAACTGAAAAAGTGGCAAAAAAAATTCACATCTTGATATGCCTCTCTGCTAATGAAATTAATGTTGCATTATTATTTTCCTATTCTCTGACCCAACATAGCCATAAGGTGAAGAAATGATGGACTCTTGAAAAATTTCACACTCTTTCCCAAAGAGTTAAACTAAGATACAAAACAATATCAATATAGTTAGCAATGATTGCTAGATAGGTCTCTGTACCCAATGTCCTCTCTGTCTTGCCACATGTACTTCTCATTTCCTTCAAGCACCTCTGAACATGCCTTGAAGAAATGCATTGTGATGAACCCTAGTTTTGGAGATCAATCCTCACTATATCCTCAATTTTAATCTTGTGGTCATCCAATTTAAAATTTTTATAAACCATTCTTGCATGGTTAAAACTAATCCACTATTATCCAACAATGAGATCTTGTTGACCACTAAACAAATGATTCACTATTTTTTTTTCCATTATGGATGTAATCCTGGTCATGAAGTCCTGTTACTTTAAAGCCATCATACAACCCAATTAGCCTCCACCCTTCCTAGGGAATTTGATATCTCATGTCTGTCATTGAGTAATAATTCTTTAGCATAAGAATTCTTCTCCTACTATCCCCATTTGAGTAATGACCAATAATAAGTCATAAAAAATGTTCCACATGTTTCTTCCATAGGTATTCTACTTTTTCCCATTGTCGATGGACAAAATTTGCACCAAACCTGTTACACATTGGATGAACAACCACCACCAAATGAGGAAGCATCTCATGTAAAGCGTTTGCAATAATAACACGTGCATAATGGCCAATCACATAATTCTTGATGGCATATGTAATAATCTCATAGCCTACATCGCCATCACCAACTGTCACCAAGAAATGTGATTGGAACTTATGTTCTTCTTTCTTACCACAAAACACCAATGTATCACTTTTTGCTACCCACCTTACATATTGTTTCACAACAGTTTCATATTCAGCAAGGCATATGGGAATTGGTCCCTCTATACCATGTTTGGATTTATAGGAAGCACAAACTTTTTTTATTGTCTCAAAAATGTACTCTTTCTCCCCCAAGATATATGTCAATGATTTTCTAACTTGCCTTAAATTCGTAGATATCAAATGGCCATTCAGATTAAAGCTAATAAAGGTATGTAATCTAGGACCTCTCCATAATTTAATCATCTCATAAATGGATTGATTGGATCCACTATACCTTCTACCCGACTTTGAACGAACTAGGTTCTGAAATATATCTTGAAAAAATTCCCGAACTCCATATTTACCTTATAATTTTCCTTACTTATGAGCCTCACACACATCCTTGCAAACTCAGAATACATCCTTCCTTCCTACATATTCAAACAACTTTTCCCTTGGAGACCTTGTTATAATAGACAATGTAGCAACCTTTGTCCTCTCCCACCAAAGAGATCGCATTGTTAACCTATGTGTCGCATTTTTGTATCTTGCAACAATTTTGAGTTCAGTTTGAGTCAAATGGTCCAACATTCTCCCTTTCCCTGTATCTCTTCCATGTCTTTTCATGTTGCTCCTTGATTCGTGATCTAAACGCATTCAAAATTCATCACAATTAGGTATCATATTACAAAACTTTCATGTCAATGAATCAAAAGGTATTCCTGTTTCAGAAACCCTCTTGCGATGAATATGTCTGTATGTATCATTAATATGGTATTTAGTACCATGATAATATAGTATTCTCTTGGTATGTTTCTCTATGGCGCACATTTTTCGACCACTTTGCTCATCCGTTACAACCTTTGTGTCCAATCTATCCCCTCTTCTCTCAAGATAGGGATCCCAATACCCCCAACATAATAATATTGGGGGAGGTATTTGTCATAGAACAAGATGAAAAAAACATTGGTTAATGATCTACTAACTGCTACTAACAAGTAATAACAAATAAAGTAATGTGCATATTTAAATTAAAATTAAATTAAAACTTGGGTAATTAACAGACCTGGAGTAGAAGCGTGTGGAATTGTAGAAGCCCCATGTAATGGTGATGGTAGTGATGGGATCAAGAACTTAGTCAAACTTTGTTGGGACTTCTCATTGGTAGGCTTTTTCAGTCTCACAACTATTCCACTACTCGACACAACTATATAATGTGAAGCCTCAACCGTAGTATTAGTAGTGTGCTTCTTTGATTTCATGTGCTCATTTAGAGAATTGACAATATTACCACTTGTTGGCACCAAAGATAACCACCTATTTCATCATGCACATTCCACTCTTACTTTTTTCTTGTCCTCATAGTTTGAAAGTGCTGCTTCCACCACCTTAAACAAACTAGGATCTTGTATTTGGTTGAAATCATGTATAATTTTGATTTCTTGATCAATCTCAAGTTGATATCTAGCCACAGTTTTCTGCTTGTCTTTGTTACTTGAAGGAATTTCATTAATTCCCAACATTGAAATGTGACACTGATAGGACCCTATTTTCATATGATTGTTTTTGAAGTTACAAATTATTCGCGCTTCCAACGATACTTCCCCCATTCTATAATAAATGCCAAAAATTTCACAACGAGTCTTTATATTAGGTTTTCCATTTTCTGAATATACCTTTAGTGTTAGCTTCTCCTTGAAAAACTCTTCCACTAAAATATCCACTTTAGGTTCCAAAGATGCCAATAAATTAGGATCAACCACAACTTGTCCCATTGACTTTGACACATTATGAACTCTTGGTTGTTTATGCATAGGTTCCTCCATATTCCCTTCAATGTTTTCAGAGATTGGAGGTCCTTCCATTACATGTGATTCCAATGTTTCAGCAACCATCGTGCATACTTTCCTCTTAATTCCTACATTTTTTGTTGTAGGTTTTCTTTTTTTCTCTTTCTTTGCATTTAAAGCAAATCCAATTGGGCCAACAATAAAATCAAAAGCATATTCAACGATTTGATCATTCACAATTTCACAATGGATATCATGATATGTACAACCTTTTTGACACTAGACTGTGCCAAGGGCATAATTCTCTTCACCAATAAAAATTCCAAAGTCCACAACATCACTTGCATCCATCTATATTTCCATCAATGTGTACCTTTTACTTGGTTAAGAAATGAAGCTGAAATGTAAATTTGCATTTGGTAGAAAGGGAAATAATTGAAGCTGAATATGAAACCAAGAAAATTGTAAACGACTCGAATAAAGGAGGCATAGAAAGTGTCAATGACAATGATGGAGAGAATATGGCATCGGATAATGCTTGTGTGTTAAATGAATGCCATTTGAGAACTAATAATATCTTATGGAAATTCCTATGTGTTTACCACCAAAGGATGATAAATAACATTTGTGAAGTATCCTACCGAGTGATGAAGTTGCCCTGCCTCCCTCTAAACAATGTCACCGGGCTCAGGAAGCTATGTTTGCATGTGTTGCAGAGGCTACAACTGATTTCGTGGAGCTAGTGGAAACTTGTGTGACTAGACAGGATGATGCATACAAGATTTATTATAGTTCACCACGATGTAGATCACCCATAGTCAGCTCATTGGTTATTATGTCCCATTTATAGGCCAGTTCCTTGAATCTGTTTCCATTGTACATCCTTCTCAAATTACTTAAAGTTCCTTAGAAAAACATGGTGGATCCTTACATCTAGGAAAAATTCTACCACATCCTGAACAATGTCCTCATCCTAATTGTCTACATCCCACTCATTAACCAAAATTTACAACCATAGGTTTCCTTCAAGAGGGACTCACAATATGTTAGTAGAAGTAGGAAAGTAGTTATGGTTTGTAAGATGGGTATGGGTATTAGAAATAACTCTTTCAAATCGATATTAAGTAAATAAAAAAAATATTACTTGTTATAGATAAGCATAATTTTTAAATATTGATATTTATTAGAAATTTTATTGTTGAATTTTCTTACAGCATATCAAAATTTCAGTTTTTTTCTATTGTTTTTCTTGACTTTCTATCATATTTGGTTTTACAGTGTTTTTCCTTTAACAGAGTCATGTGCCTTTTATGAAAGAAAAATAATAAACTCTTATATAAATTTTCTTTTCTACAATTCACCATTAGGAAAATTCCAAAACTTGTTTCCAAACCACAAGGAGATTCTTTCCAAGATATTCTCAAGTGTGTCTTCCCAACATCCATACTAGAAACATTTTCTATGAAATGATAACAAGGTCTGAACCTAAGTTTGAGTAAGTGGGCCTCAAGGAAAATCAAATATAGACCAAAATTTGGAGTTTAAATACCATTAAGAAAAATATGTTTCTTTCAATGACATAAGAGTAGACACCCTCTCACCATGAGACCAAATTGTTGACAAGAGGCTCCCTACAAATGGTAAAAACAAGACTCCTTTTACACCCTCAATTTATGTAGGCACTAAGGATTTTATCTGTGTAACAAAATATTTTTCCTAATCTAAATATTTCAAAAATTTGTGTATTTGCTTCTTATCCTCTACCCATCCCTCCATTCCTTTTCTATTGTGGTGTGTTCTCTTGTTCCATGTTGTGTATTAATGTGCTCTTTCACCTTGTGGTGTGAA